>APFE030496742.1:23051-85160 GCA_000404065.3 Pinus taeda
ATCTATACATATATCTCCCTTTGTCTCTCTATATCACCCCAAAAATATGCACTCCATTTCTCTAATATATATATATCTATCCCTCCATCCTCTCCCTCACTCTCTCTCTCTCTTCCCCTTCTCTCCCTCTCTCTCCATATTCCTTATCACTCCCTCTCTCTCTCCACCTTTCTTTTTCTATTTATTTCTTCTTACCTACCTCTCTCTCCCCCTCCAACTCCACCTCTCTTTCCCTCCCTCTCTCCACTCTCTCACATACTCTCTCTCTTCCTTCCTCTCTCACCCATTCTCTCCCACCTCTCTCTATCTCTCTCTAACTCTCTCTCTCTCTCTCTTTATCTCTATCTCTCCATTGTCTAAGTCTATTACTATATCCCTCCCTCTCTCCTCTCTCCTCTCTCCCCAATTCTCTCCATCTCTCCTTCTTTTTCTATTTATCTCACCCCAAAAAATCCACACTTTCTCTTCATATCTCCCTTGTCACTACCTTTCTCTCTAGACTTCTCACTCTCTACATATTTGTTCTTCCCTCCCTCTCTCCCCCTCCAACTCCACATACCTATCCCTCCCTCTCTCCTTCTCTCTCTCAGTTCCGCTCTCTTGTACTTCCTCTCTTTCCCTTTCTCTCCTACCTCCCTCTCTCTTCACCCATCACACACACACACTCTCTCTCTCTCTTTTCCCTCCAATACTCTCTCTTCTCCCATCACTCTCCTCCTCTCTCTCAATTATTGTCTCTCTTTCTTCCCCTCTCTCCCTTTCTCTCCTACGTCCATCTCTCTTCCCCCATCTCTCTCTCTCTCTCCATTTTCCCTCCAATCCTCTCCCTTCCTCTCTCTCTCTCTCTCTCTCTCTCTCTCTCTCTCTCTCTCTCTATGTTATTATATCCCTCCCTCTCTCCTTCTATCCCTTGTCACTCGCTCTCTCTCTCCACTTCTCACTCTATATATATTTCTTACTCCCTCCATCTCCCCCCCTCCAACTCCATCTCTTTATCCCTCCCTCTCTCCTCCTCTCTCTCATACTTCCTCTCTTTCTCTCTCTCTCCTTTTCCCTCTCACTATCTCCCCCCCCTCCTTCTTTCTTCCCCCCCCCCCCCCCCCCCCATATTTGTGCTCCCTCCCTCTACCCTCCTCCAACCTCTCAAACTCCTATCTACCTTCTCTTCTTAATTCCTCCTCCTCCGCCCTTGAGTTTATCTCATCCTCCCTTGTCACTCCCCTATCACTCTATGTCTTTGTTAACTCCCCCATATATATCTAAGTTAAATATATCATGATACACTATTATCATATATATAACATAATATTTGTGTTCATCCAAGCTATTAAATGAATAATATAATAATATAATATATAATATGAAGTTAATTTATAATAAAATAATGTTTAAATAAAAATTAGGTAATAAATAAAAAATGGCATGGATTAATATAATTTGGCCCTGGTATTCTAATAGGATCCACCTAAATAAAACCTCCTTTTTACACGTTAGTAAGTATAAAGAGGTTTATGGAGTAATATTCTTGCTATACCTATGGTTTATTTATATTTCTATTTATTTATCATATCTCTTTTATTTTCAATGGTATTTGGAAAATAGGCTTGGTATATAATTACATGTTGATTACTAATCCTATTTGATATATTTTTATTTTTTTACCATACCTCTTTATACCTCTTTTATATTTATTAATTCACCATGCCTTTTTTTATAAATATTGTATTTTACCCCTGGTATTAACAATTATTTGTCCCATGGCATTTGGCCCATAGGCTTCACCTAAATAAAACCTCTTTTTTGAGTTTTCTTTAAATATAAAGAGGTTTATGGAGTAAATATAAAAAGAGGCTTTATTTATTTACCATACCTCTAGTTTATGTATATTTTTATTTATATACCATACCTCCGGAGTAAATATAAAAAAAGGTTTTGTTTCTTTACCATACTTTTGGTTTATTTATATTTATATTTATTTACCATACCCCGAGTGTTCATAAACCTCTTTATTTTTTAATTATGTATTGTGTTTATACATAATAATAATTAGATTGATTTTTAAACACAGACCTTATATTAAGAATGTTAAATGTTAAACATTGCATGTTTACATTTACATTTAGGTTTATGTTTACATAGGTTTAAGTTTAGGTTTAGGTTTAGGTTTAGGTTTACATTTATATTTATGTTTACGTTTACTAGGATGTAGAGCGCCTCACAATGAGGTATATTTATATCCCATATGAGGAATATGCATGTTTCTATCCTCAAGGGGCTTGTCAGATTCTACAATAAGGCCACTTCATTTTTTCCCCTTCTATCTCCCTGATGAAGTAATGTTCTACTTAGCAAGCATTGAAGTTCTGTATGGGCCATCTAAAGTGAAAAGTGTAGCGTATGTGGCTTCCCTTCTTATAGGATGTGTTGGCATAAGATCCACCATGCAAAAACAAAGACATGGGAGTAGGTAGTGGAGAGGAAAAGAGCTAGAATGAGGAAACTAAAATGCAGAGGAGAAACCAGATCACACAAAGGATGAGAGGAGACAATGAAGGATAAGGAGCATTTGGAGCGTTGCATTAGAAAACAAGTAGCCTTGAGCCAAAACATTGTGTTGGGACATTGTTCCTTGAAATTTTTTGTGTGTCTAATGGTTGTGTGATTGTGTTGGATTGGCGAGTGCTGACCTCGTGGAGACAATGGCTCACCTCTTGTTGAGTAAGTTGATAAGCCTTTGTTTTCTTGCTACAGAGTTGATAAACAACTTATATCTTGTTTAATGGGCTAAAAAACCACTAGGTTACTTTTTGGAAGGTTCATAAACCACTTTGCATGCTAAGATTCTTAGGTGATTACTGAAATGTGATAATAAACGATCGTGCTTGACTAGGAGGTTGAGAAACCACTTAAGTTCTTTCTAAATAAGCTAATAAAAAACCTTCATAATGAGTTCTAGACTCCTATAGTGATTTCCTTGAAAATGCAGCTGATAAACCACCCTTAGAGTGAGATCGTAGATGCATTGAAGAAATGACGCCCTTACCTTATGGGAAGACACTTCAAGGTAAAAACAGATCATGATAGTTTTAAATACTTCTTAGAACAAAGATTATCTTTAAAAGAGCAACAAAAATGGTTCACAAATATGTTGGGTTATGACTTTGAAATAATCTACAAAAAGGGAATAAAAATATTGTTGAAGATGAACTCTAAAGAAGCAATGAAGTTGTGGAAGCATTTCTCTATGCTATTTCTATTATTCAACCTAATTGGATAATTGAAGTAAGGGATGAATGGAAGAATGAGGAAAATGTGTAGACACTCATTCAAAAGTTGCAACAATATCTTGGTACATATGATACATTTATCTAGAAAAATTATTCATTGTGGTACAAAGATCGCTTATATCTATGTAAGAACTCCCAACTCAAAGAAAAGATTTTTTTGGAATTGCACACCTCTCCTTTAGGAGGGCACTCGAGACTTTTAAAAACTTATCACAGGGTCAAGAAGGATTTTTAGTGGAAGGACCTTAAATCCAATATTCAAAATTTTGTGGTGAAATTTTTGGTTTGCGAACAAATTAAATTTGAGACAATTAAGACCTGAGTTTGCTACAACCTTTAGCCATTCCAAGTCAGCATTGGGAGGAGTTCTCTACATATTTTATCATAGGAGGTCTCTACCCAAGTATGAAGGAAAGAGTGTCATCATGATGGTAGTTGATACGCATACCATGTATTCACACTTTTGTGCACTATCTCATCCTTCCAAAGCCAGTATAGTTGCTACTACATTTTTAGAAAGAGTTCAAAAGCTACATCGAAATTGTTAGGTCCCTACAATACTAGTTTATACCCCTTATTGTTATTGTTAGTGCAGACCCTTATTGTTATTGTTGTGCCCATGTATCCCCCATGTTATTATTTTTATGCCCCATAGAAACCCACTATTGTTATTGTTGTGCCCTTACATTATTATTGTTATGTAGGCTCACATTATATTTTGACCCCTTAGACTCCTATATACACCAGCAAGGTCTTATCATTTGAATCATCCAATAACTATTCATTTATGTAATGTAAAGGAGGTTTCCCCATCAAAGAGTCTAATTTTTAAGTCATTGATCTATCTTCTCTTCTATTTTGTGATCTGGTTTCAGAACATTTGGTATCAAAGCTTTGGATTCTAGGGTTTCACTTCTTCAAACAAGGCATCTTGGAATTTTTGCTATAACTTTTTTTATACCAAGCTTCAGAAGATTAACTTACAACCATGTGGAGTTGAAATATCAGTGAACCTCATGTACATATTTTAGATCTTGGTTCGCTGTATTTTCGTAGATATGATCCGAGGAGGTTAGGATTTTTTTCAGGCTCAAGAATTCCATATCAAATAGGTGACCTAGGGAAAATCCTCATAACTTTATCTCTGAGCATCATATTTCAATTTCATAATAAGTAACTAAAGGTGGACAGACTATAGTTTTGGGGTATAATTTTCAGGGCCGAAGGTCAAAGCAATGACATGTGTCACTCCGCACAAGCTCCCTCTATAGAACTAGTCTATAATTAGGTCATCGTGGGAGATTGGGCATAAAAATTTCTTAAAGAATCAAATATTAGTCTGACTTATGGGGTTGGAAATAAAACTCATAGGGGTAATACAAGATGCAATTTCACAACTTGGAGATCTAAATTTACAAAGGTACAATAGATTCAATATTGAGCTCCTAGAAAGTAAGAGAAAGGTGTGTAATTTTTTAAATTTTGCATAAATTTTGTTTGAAAAATCAGTTTGAAGTGATTCAAAGGGAATATTGAAGCGTATATATCAGTATTTAGTTCTAAAATTCCTCCCAAATAAAAGAATTCTACAACCATTGAGTCTTCATAAATATCTACTATGACTCATGAAGAGGAAGAATTGCAACATGAATATCAAAATTACAGGAACAAGTGCAATAAATTTCACTCTCACACAGAGAAACAAAAAATGAAATAAAAGGGGACATGGATGGATTAAAAAGGGACATGGAAGTTTTTAAGGATGGTTTAAAAGCAGACATGGTAGCAATGATGAATGTTAAGATGGAAGGATTAACAAAGTTGCTACAAGAAAGGCTTACCAATGGTGACAAGATAATACCAGAAAATAATGATAAGGATAAAAGCAATATGAATTATGATTTTAGAGACTTCAATTATGGGTTTAAGACCCACCACATTCCAAAGATCGATATGAGGAAGTTTGATGGCAACGATCTGGTAACATGGATACTACATATGGAGCAATGTTTTGATCTTCATGATGTGCAACACACACAAAATGTAAGCATCGAAACTCTATATTTAGAACTCAATCAATTTGTATGGTATTGATGGATTTCTTCTCATAAACCACTTGTCACTTGGTCAATTTTTATGGAGAAAATGATAGCATGTTACGAGGATACAAAGATAAACAAATTCTTTAGCCAATTGATAAATCTTAAATAAAAGGATTGAATGGAGGAGCACATTGAGGACTTCCAAAAATTGAATATCAGGATAATTGATATTCCATAGGAACATAAGATTGATGTCTTCATAGGTACTTTGAAGGATAACGTCCAACATGAGGTTTTCCTTTGGGAACCTGATTCCTTGGAGAAGGTATTAAGGGTGGAAAGAAAAGTTGAAAGAAAAATTATGGCAAAAAGGAAGTCTACCACTCACAACTACAAAGATGGAAGTGTTGCTACTCCTAGCCTTCCACAACCTACAAGGTTGATTCCATAACAACTGGAGGAAAGAATATCAAAATGGATTAGTTATAGTTGCTGAGAAGAAATTATTCTACATAGATTGTGAAGAGGAGGAAGAAAATGAACAAGAAACATCAAAAGAGGAGGATATGCACGAGTAACCAACCTCAGAAAAAGAAGAAATGAATCTGACCATATCATGTAATACATTCCAAGGAATTAACACTCCTCAAACTATAAATATAAAAGGATATATCAAGAAGAAAAATGTAATAGTGTTGATTGATTCGGGTAGTACCCATAATTTTGTTCATTGTAACATAGCCAAGGAATTTAATTGTTTCCTATGTCTAGCACTAAAGTGTTAAGTGATGGTTGAAAATGGAGGAAATATAAATTTCTCTAGAAATTGGCATAATATCAAGCTAAACATGGGAAAATATGTATTGAATAGTCCAATGCTTTCCATTCCAATGGGTGGTGTTGATGTTGTACTAGGAGTCCAATGATTACAATCTTTGGGGATGGTAAATTTTAATTTTCAAGAAAGTTTCTTGAAATTTTGTTTGGGAAGGAAAGGCAGTTGAATTAAGGGGTATCACATGGAAAACGAGAAATATAATCATCTCTAATGGCATGACATAGCTTCTGAAGAAAGAACAGTGGGGCATAATTGCACAATTATGCTCACTAGAGCTTCAAACATTGAAATTATCTATTTCTCCATATCTCCAAAAGGTCTTGGAAAACCATTCTAAAGTATTGGAGATTCCCAAAGGTGTCCCACCTATTCATGATCATGATCATGCTATTCATTTGATTCCAGGAAGTGTTCCTCCAAACATTAGACCTTACAAATATCCCTATTCCCAAAAGAGAGAAATTGAACATATGATCGTAGAAATGCTAGAAAATTGTATAATTCAATCTTCTCAAAGTTATTTCTTTGCTCCACTAGCATTGGTGCACAAGAAGGATGGATCATGGTGTATGTGTTCAGATTATAGGGACCTCAACAATCTCATTATTAAATATAAATTTGACATTCCTATCATTGATGAATTTTTGGATGAATTACAGGGAGTAATTTACTTCACCAAGATGTATCCTTGTTCATGATATCATAAAATTATAATGAAGACTAAAGCCATTCCAAAAATAGCATTCAGAACTCATGAGGGTCATTATGAATTTTTGGCCATGCCTTTTGGCCTTACTATTGCACCTTGCACATTTCAAGGTTTGATGAATTTCATTTTCAAACCCTTCCTTAGAAAATTTGTGTTAGTATTTTTTTTATGATATACTAATATACAAGAAGTCTTGGAAGGATCATGTTCAAGATGTTGATAAGGTGTTCAAACTATTGGAGAAGAAACAATTATATGAAAAAACCTCCAAATGTTTATTTGGAGTACACAAGGTGGAATATTTAGGTCATATTGTATCTCATGAGTGTGTTAAGGTAGACCCTAACAAATTAAATCCATTAAGGAATGAAAAATCCCCACAATTATAAAGAATCTTCAAGGATTTCTCAAGTTGATAGGGTATTATCGTAAGCTTGTTAAGAATTATGGGAGAATAACAACACCTCTAACAAAATTACTGAAGAAAGATGAATTTTCTTGGACTCTAGAATAAACTAATGCCTTTGAATATATTAAAGAGGAAATGTTCCAAGCATCGGCCTTAGGAATGCCAAACTTCAAAAAAACCTTTACTGTGGAATGTGATGCCTCAAGAAATGGAAGTGGTGTTGTCTTAATGCAATATGGAAGACCCATTACTTTTGAAAGTTGTCCAATCAAAGAACAATATTTACACAAACCTATTTATGAGAAAGAAATCTTGGCAATACTACATTCACTAAAGCAATGGCAATCTTACTTGATGGGAAGACACTTCAAGGTAAAAACATATGATGATAGTTTTAAATATTTTTTGGAACAAATATTATCTTCAGAAGAGATGAAATAATGGGTCACAAAGATGCTTTGAAATCATATACAAAAAAGGGAATCAAAATGTTGTTGCAGATGCACTCTCAAGAAAGGCTAAGGATGTGGAAGCATTTCTTTGTGCCACTTCTATTATACAACCTAATTTAATAACCGAAGTAAGGAATAAGTGAAATAATGATGAAGAGGCGTGGACACTCATTCAAAAGTTGCAGAAAGATCCCAATACATATGATATAATTAGCTGGAAAAATGATTCATTATGGTACACAGAGCATATATATCTTTCTAAGAATTCCCAACTCAAGCAAATATTATTTTGGAACTGCACACCTCCCCCTTAGGAGGACACTCGGGATTTTTAAAAACTTACCAAAAAGTTAAGAAGTATTTTTTTTTTTGGGATGGCGTTAAATATGATATTCAAAAGTTTGTGGAAGAATGTTTGGTTTGCCAAATTGTTTTTTGAGACAATTAAGACCCTGCACCAGGTTTGTTACAACCTTTATCCGTTGCAAATTAGCGTTGGGAGGAGGTCTCAATGGATTTTATCATGGGTTTACCCAATTCTGAAAGAAAGGGTGTTATCATGGTGCTAGTTGATAGAATTGCCAAGTATGCACACTTTTGTGCATTATCTAATCCTTTTAAAGCCAATACAGTTGCTACTGCATTTATGAAAACAATTCAAAAGATACATGGAAATCCAAAGAATATTGTAAGTGACAAAGATCCCATTCTCACTGGAAATTTTTGGATGGAATTGTTTTCTTGTCTTGGTAATCAATTAGGTGATGTGTCACCTTATCATCCTCAATATGACAGGGAAACTGAGATAGTGAAAAAATGTTTGGAAGCATATCTTCATTGCTTTGTATCTGATAAACAAACACAATGGGTCAAGTGGTTACCTCTAGCTGAATGGTGGTATAACACTTCATTTATGGAAATTTATGGATATCATACACCATCCATCATATCATCTTTAAGAGAAAATTCTAAAGTTCAAGCAGTGGAAGATCACATTGAGAATCAAAAATGAGTTCTCCAACTCTTAAAGGAGCCTCACTCTGGTGCAGAATTGAATGAAACAATAGGAAGATGAGCATCGTAGTGAAAAAAGTTTTGATGTAGGTGACTAGGTATTTTTATGTCTACAACTATACAAACAAATTTCCCTAAGCATGCTAAGAAGGATATTGAATTATCACCCAAGTACCATGGTCCTTACAAGGTGTTGCAAAATATCAATACTATGGCATACAAATTGGAGTTTCCTACATCTTCTTGAGTACACCCAGTTTTACATGTTTCATGCTTAAAGAAGGTTATTGGCGACTAGCTCCAAGTTTAGACAATGTTGCCATAACTTGACGAAGAAGGAAAAATCATATTTGATCCTAAAGAGGTGACGAAAACAAGAACTGGACAGCTATGGAATCGATTAATTTCAAAGTACCTTATTAAGTGGAAGAACTCTCCTGCTGAAGACTCCACATGGGATGATGATAATTTTATATAGAATCATCCAGAGCTACTTAAGCATTGAGGACAATATATTTTTGAAGGATTAGGGCATGTTAGGTCCCTATAATACTAGTGTATTCCCCTTATTGTTATTGTTAGTGTATCCCCCTATTGTTATTGTTGTGCACATGTATCCCCCATGTTTTCATTGTTGTGCCCCATAGAAGCCCACTATTATTATTGTTATGTCCTTACAATATTATTGTTATTTAAGCTCTAATTATATTGTCATCCCTTAGACTCCTATATATACCAAGGAGGTGTGATCATTTGTATCATCCAATAATTATTCATTTATGTAATGTAAAGGAGGTTTCCCCCTTGAAGAGGATATTTTCTAAGTCATTGATCCATCTTTTCTTATGTCCATTGAGTTGGTTGCACAACAACGTTACAAAAGATTTGTACTATGACATACAAATTGGAGTTTCCTGCATCTTCTCAAGTACACCCAATTTTCCACGTTTCAAGCTTAAAGAAGGTTATTGG
The DNA here is from genome assembly GCA_000404065.3 of Pinus taeda. NCBI lineage: Eukaryota > Viridiplantae > Streptophyta > Pinopsida > Pinales > Pinaceae > Pinus > Pinus taeda. Next base: position 32,775 of record APFE030496742.1, read on the forward strand.
TGACAAGATCCTAGTTCAATAGTGTTGCCATAAATTGATAAAGAAGGAAAAATCATATTTGAGCCTGAAGAAATCTCGGAAACAAGAACCCAACAAATATGAAATCGGTTAATTTCAGAGTATCTCATTAAGTGGAATAACTTATCCACCAAAGATTCCACATGGGAGGATGAGAATTTTATACATAAGTATCTAGAACTACTCAAGCATTGAGGAAAACACTTTTTTGAAGGAGAGGAGCATGTTAGGTCCCTATAATACTAGTGTATACCCTTTATTGTTATCGTTAGTGTATCCCCCTATCAATATTGTTGTGCCCAAGTATCCCCCATGTTAATTTTGTACCCCATAGCTATTATTGTTTCGCCCTTACATTATTATTGTTATGTAGGCTCTAATTATATAGTGACCTCCTAGACTCCTACATATACCAAGGAGGTATTATCATTTGAATCATCCAAGAATTGTTCATTTTTGTAATGTAAAGGAGGTTTCTCCCTCGAAGATGATAATTTTTAATTCGTTGATCTATATTTTCTTCTATTTTGTGAGTTGGTTGCATAACATAAACCCAGATATTATTGTAAGTTACAGAGATCCCACTCCCACTGAAAATTATTGGACATAATTATTTTCTTGTATTGAAAGTCAATTAGATCATAGCTCATCTTATCATCTTCAATCTGATGGGTAAACTAAGATAGTGAACAAATTTTTGGAAGGATATCTTCATTGCTTTGTATCTAATAGACAAACACAATTGGCAAAGTGGTTACCTGTGGTAGAATGGTGGTATAACACTTCCTTCTATACTGCAACAAAAATGACCCCATTTATGAAACTTTATGGATATCATCCACTATCCATCACATTGCCTTTAAGAGAAAATTCTAAGGTTCAAGCTATGGAAGATCACATCGAGCATAAAAAACGTTTTCTCTAACTCTTAAAGGAAAAACTAAATCTCATGCATAATCTAATGAAACAATAGGCATATCAACATTCTAGTGAAATAAATTCTGGTGTAGGAGATTGCGTATTTTTATGGATGCAATCATACAAATAAATTTCCCTCAAGCAAGCTAAGGAGGATAATAAATTATCACCCAAGTACTATGGTCCTTGCAAGGTGTTGCAAAAGATTAGTACTATGGCATACAAATTGTAGTTGCCTAGAACTTCTTGAATAAACCTAGTTTTACATGTTTCATGCTTGAAGAAGGTTATAGGTGATATGGTAACCATTTGAACAATATTGTAAGAACTTGACAGGGAATGAAAAATCATATTGAACCCTGAAGCAGTCACATAAATAAGAACCCAAAAATTATGGAATTGATCAACTTCAGAGTATCACATTAATGGAAGAACTTACCCATTGAAGATTCTACATAGGAGGATGAGAATTTTATACAGAAGTATCTAAAACTACTCAAGCATTGAGGAAAACTCTTTTTTGAAGGAGTGGGGCATATTAGGTACCTATAATACTAGTGTAGCCCCCATATTGTTATTGTTGTGCCCCATGTAGACCCGAAATTGTTATTTTTGTGACCCATAGAAGCCCACTATTGTTATTGTTGAGGCCTTACATTATTATTTTTATGTAGGCCTTGATTATATTATGTCCCTTTAGACTCCTACATATACCAAAGAGGTCTTGTCATTTGTATCATCCAAGAATTGTTCATTTATATGATGTAAAAGGAGTTTTCCACCTTGAAGAGGTTGTTGATCTATATTTTCTTATGTCTTGTGAACTGGTTACATAAAATAATATCCTTGTAAGTGGAGCATTATCCTTGGTATGGGAGCCCACAATTCAATTCATTATTTTATAACTTAAGGGTGATTAGATGGTTCCAGGTAGGAGAGTGAAGTCTCCTTTAGGTTTGATCTTGAAAATACTTTAGGGTGGCCGGTCATGCTAGGAAGTTTGGAGCTTGCAAGGTGTTGAACCATCCTTTTAGTTGAATATGATAAAACTGAGGATTTCAAGTGTCCTTCCAGATGGATCTAGTAATTAGGTTGTTGGATCATCCTTTCAGGAGTTGTAGCTTCCTCTTTAGTTGGATTTGAGAATTTTTTTACTCATAGATTATATTACAAAAGAATTCAGTGGTTTTTTTCTCATAAGGGTTTCTTGTGTATTTCTCTTGTGATGTGTTGATAATTTTTTTTTTTTATTTACTACTAATGCTCTGAAAATTAATGATTAACTAATTATAAGTGAAGTATTGATTCACCCCCCTCTCAATATTTCCAACATAGTCTTTTCATGGATTTCGTTAGTAGGCATTCTATAAGGATCTTCCATCTCACACATTACCACATCTATCATTTGGTTTGTGCTAGGTTTATTAATGTTATTCAATGTTGCAAGTGGATTGAACATGTTCCCCACACCTTCTCTTATTTCCACTATAGTTTAATGTTGGTGTGGCTACTTTTCCATTCTTCATACCCATTCCACCACCCATTCCACCACCCTGTACACATCTCCTACCCGACTTGCAATTTTTTCAGGGGTTTTAGATTACTTGAACTTTGAACAATATCAATACAAATGCCCATGCTCATGACATGTACATTTGAAAGGAATGTGGTCATAATCAATCATTTGTTTCCATTGATATTCTTAGAAATGCATATCAATAGATTCTAGCAGAGGCTCTGATATATTCATATATATGCATATCCAAGCATATGACATGCATTGCCCTTGTTTTATGGCCTCAAACGCTTTGACATGTTTCCTGAGAGCATCTCCAATTCATACCAATGTCTCTTCCTCTCGAAATTCTCTATGTTATGGCTACATGTGGATCTATACTAGTTCTACAAGGCCATTTTGGAACAATGGTACCTAATAGTGTCCATTGATTTCCATGAGCATGCTATGATTGGTATGATGGTTTTGAGGCAAGTATCATTAGAGAACTTTTGAGGTCTAAAATGGGCCTCCTAAGAAAAATGTGCAACCAAAATAAACTTTATAAGTACCAATAGGATTCAAGATGATGATGTCAACCATGGGGACGATTCACTATTTTTAGGGTAAAAAGGTAAAAAGATTAAAAAATAATAAAATAATAAAACTACTTTTTCAACTTATATTTTCAACTTATCTCCCTAAATTCTTACTAAAATTTGAGTGGGACTACTAGTTGGATGCAAAATTTAATTCCTCATCCAAGGAGTACCCATGTTGCATACTTTTGATGGACCCTACTACATGAAAAATTGTGATTGCAATCACGCTTTTCATGTATTTCTCATTTCTCTTGTAGTAGGGTCCATCAAAAGCATGAAGCATCGGTACTCTTTGGATGAAGAATCAAATTATGCATCCAATGAGTGTTCCCACTCGAAATTAGAGTAAACTCATAGGGATATAAGTTTAAAATATGAGTTGAAAAAGTAGTTTTTTCTTTTTTCCCTCTAAAATTTGATGATGTAATCTAATCTTATTTTATAATTTCCACTATTATTTTATAATTTCCTTAAGAGGCCCATTTTAGACCTCAAAATTCCCCTATTTATGCCTTTGTTGTTTGACCTTCATATGAGAGGAAGCCTTGGTAAGGGGTGGATCGCCCCGGATAGGAGATGCCAAGGAACTTGGAAGGTGAGTGACTACACAAAAGAGGTGATTGGATTGCTTAAGGGACTGTGTAGTAGAGAATGGAAGGTTGGGATCGATTTTTTTTTGTCATTAGCATTGCCAGATGGAATTAGATGTACATTGGGAGTGTGCCCTAGAACAATGATTCGGTAGTTTTTCACTGAGAGGAGAAGTAGTCTAAGATTATAACGCTAGACATTGGATGCAAATTTGACCTTGTAGTAGATTCTGGACTTCTTGGGAAGGAGGTGAATCCTGGTTCTACTTTGAGGGTGGAGGTGTGAGCCTCTGGATTCCCTTGTTGCAGATGCAAGCATAATATCCTTTTATTTTCTCATTAAGAAAATGTGCATAGGTGTATATGTGTGCCTTATTGTAAATATTGTATCAAACTGTATTTATAAATCTCCATAGACAATATGATTATTTGTTGGGTGAAGAAAATGTGTATGTGTGTATATGTGGTTATTATTGGAAACACTGTAATGAGTTATGTTATAAAGCTCTAGTAAACAATATGTTTGTCATGTTTTAGTAGATGGTCATTGTAAATACTGCAACAAGCTATGTTATAAAGCTCCATCAATATTATGTTTTTTTTTCAATGGTATTCTTGGTTATATGTGTCATTGAATACCGAGGATTGTGTTCCCCTAAGGGGGAAGGTTCTGTAACAACCCTGATCAAACGTCCATGTAAAAATATATAAGACCACAATCATGGGACATGTATTCCAAGTTGAATGGTGGGGAAAATATCCTAGTGGGTGTTCATCCAGTTTATTATAGCTAAGGAAATTGGGAAAGGAAATGGCTAAGGCTTTGGAAAGGCAAAATGGCATTTTGGCACATTTAGTTATGAAAATAATGGAAATTAGTAGATATGGAAGGTGAAAGGTGACATGTTGCATGTGAGGAGTAAATTAAGGGAAAATAATAGAAAATGAAGAAAAGAGAGGTCTCATTGATAAAAAGGCTTCTCAGGATTAGTTCATAGACTTTTGTCATTTCAGTTTTGGAGCTCTCTCATTATTCTATCTCTCCCTCATACTCTTGGACACATAGAGTTTTCTTGGAGCACTTTGGCAATAGATGAAGAAAGGCAAATGAGAAAAGAGGAAGGAAGGAGAAAGCAAGGAAGAGAAGGATCAAGAAGCTACAATATGATTCTTTGCAAGTATAGATTTGGATGTGTGCTTTCCTTACTAGATTTCACATGAATAGTATTGCAAGTGGTTCTTTTCTATTATGGCATGGGTATTTCCAGGTGGGAGGGTGTTTTTAGCCTAGCCTTTCCATTTTCAGATAGCCATGGTGTGATGGGGTTCTCATGTTTTGGTTGAGATGGATTGTCGAATGGATTCAAAGCTGAGTGAGGTGGATCTCCAAAAGAAGGAATGCATGACCTAGTGATCCTTGGATCAGACTTTGGATTTCAGTAAAGCCACTAGCCTAATGACCCCTAAACAATATTTTTCATTGTGGTAAAATCAAGTATTGTGTGCCTCAGTGGGCCTAGGAATCCTCGACCGGTGAATAGTGGTATATATAGTAAAACCTAAAGGTAGGTTCTCTCCATCAGGCCTAGTAATCCTCGGATGGGATATGCAGTAAAGCCTCGAGAGTGGGTCTCACAGTAGGGCCTCGTGATCCAGTGTGGATTGTGATAAAGCTTGAGAGACTAGGAGACAAAATAATTCCTCACGGTGTAGGTGGAAAAATCTGATGAAATCCATGCTTGTTTTCGCTTAGTGATTTGGTGGAGATCATGGTAAATCCTATTATTACATGTTTATTGTGTTAGACTAGTGATCTGGGATGGATTATAGTAAAGCCTGGTTTCTATTGATGAGGTTGGGGTGGTTTAGCCTCGGATTCCCTAGTTGGTTCTTTTGGTTTGAGTCCCACATTCATGCTTGGAATATGGCAGAGGGGTGAACGGCTAAAGAGAGATTTGGCTCATCCATTTTATTCTTGGGTGAAACTTGGTACTTCAATCCCGGGTTGGATTTTTCATTCATTAATAAGATTTTCTTTCCCTTGATATCTTATGCGTAAATGTACTGGTGTATAAGTGGATTCTATGGCTGATGTATCCTTGATATTTCCTTTGTTATTATGCTAGTTACAAGCATGTTTTATGATAGTTATGACGTATGTCTTTCCTCATGTTTTTATTTGTAAATGAATGAACAATGTATCTATGACCTAATAGATTATAATGCAACTAATGGCATAAGGGAACAATACTTCTTAGAGATTTTCAGATAAGTATGAGACCCATATGCTTAGATCTGTTGTTTACTTCTATAGATTACTTATTTGTGATATGTTTGACGAAATTCTTGTCAAGGTTAGTAGGGGTCCAATCAAGCCCTTGTTCAAGTAATTACGTTTTTATCATCATTTCACTATTATATTTTTATTATGAAGGTGTCATTTAGTTTTGGGCAGTCACTTGGGTGTTGGAAATAACACTGGGAGGGGGGTGAACTAGTATTATCAGATGTATAATTTTATTTCCCAAATAGATTTATATACGCTACTTCAGGGAAGTGAACTAGCTTGTACACGCAAATGTACTTAAAGAAACCAGTGTATATGTAGAGAACTTTTGATTTAGACAATTTATCATGTATTGAGCTTAAACCAGTATATCAGAGATTTATTAGATAGTGTAGTAAAAGCAGAATAAAGCATCACACATAAGAAACACACATGAACACCAAGATATAAGGTGGAAACCCAATGTGGGTAAAAACCACCTACTATTGTTGTCTATTTCTTCTTTTAATAAAAGAAAATATGGTTACAATCTTGTACTAGTGAAGACTCATACTAGTACACAGGTGTTATAGACATATTTGGGCACAGAATACCCAATCACATATGTCGATAAACTAAGGGCTCTTAAACCCCTAAAAGTGTTGTTTCACACCCTAACGGATCATGGTCAACTAATTACATCATTTCTCAAAAGTTCCACCTAAAAAACTACTCAGAACTAGTCAAAACTGGACCATACAGACTGCTCCATGCTTAGGGTGTGATGCATACTGGCTGCTACACTAACCAGGTGTGATGCATATTGAAAGAGCCTTCTGTGGGGTGCGATGGATGAGAGTAGATAAATGGCAAAAGTAGTTTGCTAGGTGGAAACCCAAAGAATATTCTAGAAACTTCTCCTATGACACTTGCCTCTCTGAATTCACCCAGGGATGAGTAGGAGATCATGAAATTTCCAAGTGGAACCAAGAACTCTCAGTGAAATGACACTAATAAAACACCTAGAAGCTGACTCACCCCTCTACAAATATCTATATATGGATCCCTCATCACAAAGATCTAGGAGATGGAATTTTGTAATTTGTAAGGAAGTGTTGTTGGTTTCTCTTTGAGACATTATATTTTTGGGTGATCTTGCTTTTCATGAGGTGAAGAGGGCTTTTAGCTGGGAGGATGATGTTGGATCAGACAACGGGGTTGTAATCCTCTCTTCTACTTCTACTATCAATAAAGTTATTTGAGTTTTCCTCCATATACTTGTGTATTTGTGAATCTTGTTATTGGTGAATGCAATTGTATGGTTAATGTATTTCTGATTCTGCATTGTTTATGGTATTATAGATCTCTATGCTTTGATGTTCTTTTGTTGCTTTGCCTCTATAGGTGTTCTTTAAAGCGGGACAAATGAGAAAGGAGTGGCAAGCACTATCAAAGGAGAGAGGAAACAAGAAAGGAGCCAAGTGAAACATTAAGATTAGTGCTCTCTGCTTCTCTCTTATCTATCATACATAAAGGAAAACACAAGTTACTTTGAATTGTTTGTTTCTAAGATAGCTATCTGTCTTAGTGGGACTAGAAGATCAAATAGACACTAGTTTTCTCGGAAACAAAATGGCGACTTCGTTGGGGAGAGATTAGTTTATTTGTTTGTTACTGTTGTTTGCTTTTTATACTACAGACAGAGCCTGAATTTAAGCCAGCTATCCTTCGAACTGCACTTGCTTTGTAAGTGCAAAGTAGATCAAGGCTACTTCAGTCAATCTCCAGGTTGGTTTATGAACTGAAAATTTGACTTGCAAACATCCTAAGTGCCCTTGTGGTAGCTCAATAACCTCATAAGATCATACCCCTATACTTTTTGTTTACTATCTACCATAGCTCAGCCTAAATCACTGAACTTAGCTGCAAATTTTGAGTAAAAACCAAGCTCAGTTTCCTTCCGTGATCCATGGCACTGTCTGTAACTGGCAGCCTAGATGCATCGCACCTCCTGTGTGTTGTAGGTGAGATGCATCCCTGTTTTCCTTAAGGACAGGTGCAATCACTGAATGATACTATTTTATTCTCTGGAATTTGGTTTTTTCTTCTTTGTTTTCAGCTCTATTCAGTAGTTTTGTTGCTTATGATCAGTATACCATTGCTGAAGCATTCTCCCTTTACATTATTCAACCTCCATTGATTAGGAATTATGAATGTTTTAAATGTATTTTTCATCATTTACAGTCCTCCTTTGTCAAGAGTAGCTTAATTGAACTGTCATCTTTTGATTCAAAAATGTCGTAACTGTCGTCCTAAGTCAAGAAGAAGAGTGTCATAAAGTCTTCCTCTTCTACATAGTTGATTGTACTTTTGTCATTGTATTTGATTTGAATTGTCAATATTTGAAGTGTCGAAAGCAGTTTTCCATTTGAAATTGAAAGTGTCCTCATAGTCTTCCTTTCGTTTTGAAAATAAACCATTAAAGTGTCGCATTAAGGAAAATTTCTTTGAAGAAAATAGTTCATATCTGTACTTAGTTTTCATTTTTGGCATTCTCACATTAAGGAAATGGAAAAACAAATACATGCATGTGCATTTGCATGCATGCAGAAAATGATTTAGGAAAAGTGAATTTAGTGTGTGCTCTCTGCTCTCTATTGAAATAATCGTACTCTTCTTTCCTTAGTAGCTAGGATTTTCATTGCTAAAAGAAAACAAATGACTGTTTATCATTTTAGATTGCACATTTAGGAATTTTACATCTACATCACACAGTGAAGCTTGAAAGACAAAATTCTAAGAAAGATCAACTCTAAAATAAACCTCAATGAACATAAAAACACTTTAAGACCTAATGCAACACATATAGAAGTCTAGGCTAGAGACGTATTTTGGTGTCATAAAACCAGGTAACTATCATTTTCATTGAAGGTTGGGTGATTCCTCCTCTTTGATACGACAAGTGCCAATACGGACTTGTGCTCCATGTACCATCGAGTATATATTGGGAGACCACAATAGGCTGATATCCTTTATCCTTAGGAAGCCATGTCTGTTTCCTTATCAATCGCAATGCACTAAACATAGCATTTAGGAAGATTGATTATCGTACGTAAAGTCCTTGGTAATCTCTATTTAATTCACCACCAAGGTTTATATTGCAGTTTTCTGATTGGTTTGGTAATCCCTCTGTCTAGATTTCCAGAGTAGTCACTTTCATTCCTTTTTGACTCCTTAAAAGAAAAGGTCCATTTGAGCACTTGTCACTTCAGGATCATTAAAAATCAAAGGCAACTAGAGTCACCTTTAGCTCTTTCTCGACTCTTAAAAATTGAAAAATCAAAGTTGTGTCAAAGCATCATAAAATTTATTTAATTTGGAATAACATCCCTATTCCTTCGTTGATCTTAGGTTAAGGTATTGGAGTCCACCAATCAAGGATTTCCCCTTGGGGGGAATCCTAGTCCTTTCTCTTCTTGGGAAGAAATTGGTGCTCCATATATGGCTACATTGTCCCTTCTAGGAATCATAATTGGCCTGCTGATATGGCTATTCTCAACCACTGTCATTCAAAACACCATAATTCCTTAGCAACCGAATCAGCAACTAGATGATACTGGAGTTGCTCCCTCACCTTCTACTTCATTTGTTTCTCCCTCTCCTTCTTCCTCTTCGCTTGGTGAAACTAGTGATATTAAAAACCAAGTAACTGAGAAGAAGAAGAAAGGGAAGGAGAAGAAGAAGAAGAAGCTCGTCAGGCAAGGGAGCAACCATGCATCATCTGACGAAAATTTGCACACCGAACCTTCCAAACCCAAATCTCCATGCATCATCGAGATTGTCCTTGCATTCCGTGGATCTTGAGAGACTGGTCTCCCCTCTTACACCATGTAGTGCCATCAACCTTTGTCGATCATGTTGAAAGTACACCATCGACTAGTGAAAATGAAGTCAATGGACAAAAAGGAAGATTCATATTTCCTTGTAGGTTGTGTGAGGTGATCATGCCCTTCACCGTTGTCCTTTTCTGGATGAAGCTAAAAGTTTCTTGGATAACCATCATGCTTCACCACAGCGACTTCCGCTTGGATACAAGAAACTCTTGCCAAGTCCATCACTAGTTGAAAATCTGACTGACACACCTCAGTTGTCGGTCGAAATGCTTATCATTGAAGATAAACCTTCTGAGTCCATACCAGACCAAAGTCAATAGGTCGAGATGGTAGCTGACCCAATCTTGCCTTCAGAAGGTCTACCTTCAAATGATATAGTTTCCAAAGAGAATGAGAACGACACCGTTCAAATTCTTTTTGTTAATGCAGAGTCTAATAAACATGGGGTCAATCTACTCATTCCTTTACCACAGGAGGGAAGTTCCCCATTTCAAGAGATTCATCTAGCCATTTATTCAGTCACCCCTCCAAGCAATCTAGTCGCTTCCTTTGATTGGAATCTACTAGCGAGACCTCGCCTTCCATCTAATGTACCATTCTGAATCATAGTACAAGTTTACAGAATGATCATGTCTGGCACTATCATAGATGAAGGGGCTTCTATGAATATCCTTTCCTCAACTACTTGGAAAGTGCTTGGTTCGCCATTGCTTCTGCCTGAGAATCTAAATTTGTCAGGCTTCAACAAAGGAACCAGTCGACTGTTAGGGATCCTTCCAAATTTTCCTATAACTTTGAGAAGGAAAACCGTTCACTTGAACATGATGGTAGTCCAAGGGCCACTAGATTAAAATTTACTCCTTAGGCGTGACTACATTTACAGCATGGGAGCTACTGTTTCCACACTCTTTCGGGTGATGTGTTTCTTGCATGAAGGCATAATGGTGCAGCTTGTCGACCAACTTTCATTTCCCGGTTCAAACACAGCTATGAGTCAAACACCATCCCTAAATGGTCTCTTTGCACAAGGAATGTCTCTTCAACCTCCAGTTAGTCCACCTAATTACCGCGAGTAATTCGTTGAATACAATAAAGCTCAGGGGGCATGCACCCAGGTCTACTTCGGCAGGCAAACCCATCTGAAAAAACAAATTTCCTCGTAGGTTATATGATTGATCTGAAACACCATTCCTTGTAGGATTTGAGTATCAGTCTGAAAGTCACACGTTATGTGATTGGAAGCTCACATCATTCACCTTTGTCTATTTCGATGGGCAGAGCCAAGGAAGTGTTTTGTCTACTCCGCAGATAGAACAATCCTGCTTAAATGCAGGAACTTCCATACAATAACTTGGAAATTCTCATTTTCTCAATACCTGGGGGCATGCAAACCTTTTTTATGCAAGTGAAAAGCGACCAGCGTAACTTTAACCTTTTAGTGTTTTAGATTAACTCTTAGTAACAACTGCTTAGGTTAGATGAATGGTCTGATCCACCATTCACCTTTGTTAGTGGCACACAAACAAAGAAAAGGAAATGTTTTGTCGAAGACTATCTTGCCTAACCTCAGTAGTTCATTAACTCTTAGTGTAGTTAGTTTTGTAGTTGGTCATTTCTAGCCTGCATGAAAGGGCAGCTGAGCAACGTTTTTCATGGGGCAAGCTCACTAAAAAATGAACCTACTAATAAGAGACATCTTTAAAGACGATTGGAAGGAGCAACGTTTCCGCAGGGTTCAAGCTCATTAAAAAATAAACCCGCCAATGAGCAATGTTACCATAGGGTTCAAGCTCGTTAAAATAAACCCGCCACTGAGCATAGTTTCTAAATATTCAAGCTCACTAAAAAATGAATCCACCCTCCGTAAATAACCTTCGTGATTGCCTTGCTATCAACCTTTTGAGCCTTGCTTGTGTTCTTACATCCCCTCCATTCTTTTGGCCAATCATACGCTTCCACTTGATTGCTTACCCTTTTGAGGAATGGCTGCGACAAGTGATTCTATTAGCCACCCTCTTTACACTGCCATGTTAGAGAAGTTCCAAACTTACCTGGAACTAGTTGTTACCCGAAAACATCACTCATTCCTAAAAAACGAGTCTCTTTTAAGCTATTTTTAGACTCATAAAATATGAAAAGATAGTCGAGCCACTGCCCTTTCCAGCTCATTAAGGTAAGGAGAAGTGCCATCCCTCCTCTACATTTTAATCTTTTTGGACCTAAGGGATCATTCCACAAAAGGATCGAGCACTTGTCTTTTTCAGCTCACTAAAGCTATCAAAAAGTCGTCCCTTTTGTATTATTTTATACTTTTTCGGACTTAAGGGATTATGCCACAAAAAAGGACTACTGGAGTTTCCTTTCTGTCCCTTTTCAAACTCTCTAAACATGAAAAGGATCAAGCTATCTTTGTCGTTAAACTCGTTAAAACAATAGCGACAAACTTGTCCAACTAGACAAGAGAGAGATTCACTATCGCTGTGCTTGCTAAAACATAGTGACAGGTTTGCCTAAAGGGAAAATTATAGAACAAGCATATGATATCCTCCTCAAGCTTGACAAAGATAAAGAGGTACTGGTTAGAAATGACTAGGGAAAAGGGAAAAAAAACTTGAATAACTTCATTGGTAGTAGGTCGCTCTTGAACATGACACTTTCACTCCATTACCATGATTGAGTCAAGTTGGGTTATTATATTCACTGGTCACATCACCGTTGGTCCTCCGTACCATCCATTTTTGGGGTTAATGCTACGAATCCATCTCAGTGTCACTAATATGTTCAAGAGAAGTCATTTAGAGAATTCACCAAACCAGCTAACGCCTTATCCACTGTAATACCTTCACTCTCAATTTTTCATGACCGCCATTCCTAAACCTTGTATCATCAGATCGTTTTCACCTCTAGAAAATCATTTGTTTCATTTCATGTCATAGATGTGTGATTCATTAAGGCCCTCCTACGACGGGTCACTTCTTGTCAACATCAACTCATTATCCAAGAAGTTGACTTAGGAACAACCCTTTCAGTACTTTGAAGCTTGCATGCCTCAATGGCAATTTTCTCACTTCCGGTGACAGGTTTACATCAATGGCCTTCAACCGAAAGATTTTTCATGGCGTTTGACATCGACTCATATATTCACACCACATGAATTGTACTGAGGTACCTTGAGGGTCATTATCATTATTGGTGATTCCTCTTGCGCCTGTTGACAACTTACATCATTGGTTGGTAATCAGGGGATGTCTTTCCATGTTCGACTTCAAAACATCTTTTCACATGGATCGACTTGTACATTGGGCGAAGATTGAATGAGTTTGAAGATCCTGGATCTAGTTTCATCCATCTGGGTTGTGATATATTCAGGAAAATAAAGACATCAAATGTACACCATAGTTGCATAGATGATAATCCAAGCTAAAGGATGATGGCTCTACAAGAATCACCAGTCTGCAACAATGAACGATTGTCTATTCTATGTACATGAAAATGAATTTATAAGGTTGTGCATGGGAATGCCTACCTCCGCTAGATCATGAAAATAATATGAATATAATGTATTGTATTGTATTTTATATAGGTCACCTTCCAATTCGAAGACCTTAGATCCTCATGATAAAGCATTTCACCCAACATCAGAAGATTTACAACCTCATGCTTTAGGGGGCAACTGTTATAGACATATTTGGGCACTACAACCCCAATCACCTATGTTGATAAACCAAGGGCTCTTAAACCCCTAAAAGTGTTGTTTCACACCCTAAAGGATCATGGTCAAATGATTACATCATTTCCTAGAAGTTCCACTTGAAAAACTACTCAGAATTGGTCAAAACTAGACCATACAGACTGCTCCATGCCTAGGGTGCATTGCATACTGGCTGCTACAGTAGCCAAGTGTGATACATACTGAAAGAGCTTTCTGTGCGCTGTGATGGGTGAGAGTAGACAAATGGCAGAGGCAATTTGCTAAGTGGGAACCCAAAGAATCTTCTAGAAACTTCTCCTATGACACTTGCCTCTCTGAATTTGCCCAAGGATGAGTTAGATATCATGAAATCTCCAAGTGGAACCAAGAACTATCAATGAAATGACACTAATAAAAAACCCAGAATCTGACTCACCCCTCTACAAATATCTATATATGGATCCCTCATCGCAGAGATCTAGGGGCTGGAATTTTGTAATTTGTAAGGAAGTGCTGTTGGTTTCTCTTTGAGACATTGTATTGTTGGGTGATCTTTCTTCTCATGAGGTGAAGAGGGCTTTCATGTTGGGACGATGATACTAGATCAGATAGCTGGGTTGTAATCCTATCTTCTACTTCTACTATCAATAAAGTTATTTGAGTTTTCCTCGATATACTTCTGTATTTGTGAATCTTGCTATTTGTGAATGCAATTGTATGGTTAATGTATTTCTGATTCTGCATTGTTTATGGTATTATATATCTCTATGCTTTGATGGTCTTTTGTTGCTTTACCTCTATAAGTGTTCTTTAAAGTGGGACAAGTGAGAAAGGAGTGGCAAGCTCTGTCAAAGGAGAGAGGAAAGAAGCAAGGAGCCAAGTGAAACATTAAGGTTGGTGTTCTCTGCTTGTTTCCCCTCTCCTTTCATAGAGCTTGCCACTCCTTTCTCACTTGTCCTACTTTAAAGAACACCTGTAGAGGCAAAGCAACAAAATACCATCAAAGTATAGAGATATATAATACCATAAACAATGTAGAATCAGAAATACATTAACCATACAATTGCATTCACAAATAGCAAGATTCACAAATACACAAGTATATGGAGGAAAACTAAAATAACTTTATTGATAGTAGAAGTAGAAGAGAGGATTACAACCCAGCTGTTAAATCCAACATCATCCTCCTAGCATGAAAGCCCTATTCACCTCATGAAAAGCAAGATCACCCAACAATATAATTTCTCAAAGAGAAACCAACAACACTTCCTTACAAGTTACAAAATTCCAGCCCCTAGATCTTTGTGATGAGGGATCCATATATAGATATTTGCAGAGGGGTGAGTCAGCTTCCAGGTTTTTAATTAGTGTCATTTCACTGATAGTTCTTGGTTCGACTTGGATATTTCATGATCTCTTACTCATCCCTGGGCAAATTTAGAGAGGAAAGTGTCATAGGATAAGTTTCTAGAAGATTCTATGGGTTTCCACTTAGCAAATTGCCTCTGCCATTTGTCTACTCTCACCCATCACAACCCATAGAAGGCTCTTTCAGTATGCATCGCACCTGGCTAGTGTAGCAGTCAGTATGCAACACATCCTAAGCATGGAGCATTCTGTATGGTCTAGTTTTTACCAGTTCTGAGTAGTTTTTCAAGTGGAACTTCTAGGAAATGATGTAATCAGTTGACCATGATCCTTTAGGGTGTGAAACAACACTTTATGGGTTGAAGAGCCCTTGGTTTATTGACATATGTGATTGGGGTTGCAGTGCTTAAATATGTCTATACCAAGTGAAAGATTAAGGTTGGTGATCTCTGCTTCTCTCTTATCTATCATACGTAAAGGAAAACACAAGTTACTTTGAATTGTTTGTTTCTATGACAGCTACCTATCTTAGTGGGACTAGCAGATCAAATAGACACTAGCTTTCCCAGAAAAAACAGACACCCACCTGCAGATGGCTACAACATTCTCTCGTTCTCCAGCTACTAATGGAAGGGAGCTACAACCCCCTAGCTCTTATACTAGCGAATATGTTTACTACTACATAGGTTCCAGCCTACAAAAAAATCTACTCTTTCACCAGGGACCATGTTTCATGAATTTTCAGACTAGATACTCCTAGAATAGAACACCACAATCTGAAGGCCATGTTTCCTCCAATTTTCATACTGGACCCATCAACAACATTGAAACTCAGAAAATTATAACTGCAATACAACCATTAAATACATCCGCATCAACTAATCACTGAAACTCAATCATCACTTTCTGAATCAACCACAACTGAATCAATCAATCACTGACAACCCATCATCATTGAAGCAAATCACAATCAATCAATCTGATCATTCAGAACACTGTTCCCAGAATACAGTCACCAGAACACAAAGCAGAACCTAGAACTCTGTAACAGCAAACAGAAACAACTGAAACTGTAAACATCATGCTTCAAGGTATACACTACTTCCATGCATTGAACTAGTGTGTATATGCACTTTTACCTAAAGGGAACCAACGTATAGATATGCAAATTCCAATTTATGATGTATACACTACTTTGATATGTTGAACCAACGTGTATACACTCTTTTACTAAAGCGAACCTGCGTATAGAACTGTAAATGCTAACTTAAAACATCACTACTATTCCAGACTTCAGTCATACATAGATCATCATATTTACATAATAAAACATGCGTCAGTATTTAGATCTAGACTATTCAAGATGAAACCACATAATGATAATAAATTTAAGCCTTTATGATCTCGGTCCATCAACCTTCATCAGCCATCTAGGTGCCTCCTTAGATCAGATAAATCAAACCATCAGAAGCTCATTAACCTAGATATATGATCCAACACCTCATAATATATTCAAATACTTGCACACCTGGCTTAATGATCTTCGCCTCCTTATATAGTTTTAGGCCTTTCTTAATACCATGGACCAAAACTACTTAGGACCAATACCTTAGACCAAATACCTCGAACCAATTACCTTGGGTCAAAACACCTTACATTGGACCAAAAACTTTGTTTTTCCAAGATATATGCACTTTTCTTTCTGATAGAGTGCATTTGTACGTATATGCTCCTTTTGTTTAGTAAACCTGTGTGTATACACCGCTTGGACAAGGTGAACCTACATATAGCTCTCTTTCTTCATTCTTTGTAGTCTAATCTGTAATTCTTTGTTATTGACCTGTTGCACTGCGAGCCTTCATCTGAGTGAGTTTCCATCAAGGACAATACCTATATCATAATTCCAACAATCTCCCCCTTTGGACTTGATGGCAACAAAAACACCAATACACTCTCCCCCTTTGACATCAAGGGAAAAGGGTGGACCAAGATATTCTCTCCCTTATGCTCTTCATGCTCCCCCTGAGTACATGTTGAATTGTCTAATTGAGCTCTCCTTTTTACATGCTGAGATGTACTAAAACCATCCATGCTCCCCCTAAGCATAAGCAATGTTTGCAAAATTATTCTCCAAAAGAATAACATGACTCTATAACTCAACTATGTGAGTATGACCTTCCTATCACCAATGACTCATACATACATCCATCTCCCAACCAAGTGGGGATATACAAAATTTGACTCATCCACCCAACCAAGTGGGATATACCAATTGTTTATACATGACAAAAATATAATTACATCATCCATCCCATGGAAAGTGGGGGTACAAATTACACCATTTGTCCAATAGGACTCATTCAAATGTATGAGAAGACATATCACACCCTAGACTTTTACATGTCTTAAGCAACAAAAGGTATAAATATCTGAAGTCATAGCTAGACTCAGCAACCATAATGCCAACAATGCAGAATGCAAGTGAAGGCTAATGCTCCCCCTGAACCTGTGCTACATGTGCATTGTTAACAAGTGAATGATCAAGGCATCTTTGTCAATTCAATAAAAAATAATGAACAGAGCATATAAATAGACTATAATCATCAACATCAAATAGAGCACCCATATCAGAGCCTGACCCACTTTTTTTCTTCTCTGAAAAACATATATGCTCCTTGACCCACAAAAACCCATGTGTGTACACGAACATACTTCATGAAACTCGCGTATAATAACCTTTCTCTGAAAAATTGGATTTAATAGTCGGAAGATGCAGCAACTACTCCCAGCCTTTGTCTGAGATATTCAAATGTTTCTCTGGGCAGTGGTTTACTGAATATATCAGCAACTTGTTATTTGGAGGGAACATACTCCAATTTGAGCTTTTGGTCAAGTCACGTAGAAAATGGTATTTGATGGGTATGTGCTTGGTCTTAGATTTCACGACTAGATTCTTTGAAACACTGATGGCACTTGTATTATCACATAGAATGGAGATGGGTGGAGTACATGTGATTTGAATGTTTTGCAAGGTTTGAATCATCCAAAGTAGTTGTGTGTAGAAAGATGCAACAACCACATATTCTGCTTCAGTTGTAGATAAAGCAATTGAACTTTGTTTCTTGTTGAACCAAGACACTAACTTGGAACCCATATAGAATGCACCACCACTAGTGCTTTTTCTGTCATCAACACTTCCTGCCCAATCTCCATATGTATATACTTGAAGAGTACGATCTCCATCTCTAGGATACCATAACCAAAGTACTAAGTTCCTTGAAGATATTTGAAAAATCTTTTGACTGCCTGAAGGTTTGATTCCTTTGGATTTGCTTGGAATTTTCCAACTATTCCTACTACATGTATGATGCCAGGTCGGGTACCTATTAGATAAAGCAATTTTCCAATCATGGATCTGTAATTTGGTTGATGTACTGTCGTTGATTCATGATTTGATCTAAGATTGCATCCTGTTACCATTCGGGTACATATAGGTTTAGAATCTTCCATTCCGTACCATTTCAAGATCTGTTTGAGATATTTGGTTTGTGAGAGAAAAATACCATCTCTATTTGTTGAACTTGTAGACCAAGAAAATAGGTAAGTTCACCAAGCAAGGACATTTCAAATTCTTGTTGCATTACTGTAGCAAAATTCTGACTCATGGATTCTTCATTGCTACCAAAAATGATATTGTCAACATAAACAATAATAATTAGCAATTTATCAGTTTCAATCTTTATATATTGATTGCTATCTGCTGAACCTTTTGTAAAACCTTGTTGGTGTAGATATTTGTCAAGGCGGTAATACCAGGCCCTTGGAGCCTGTTTCAGACCATAGAGGGCCTTTTTGAGTTTGTATACAAGTTTTTCCTCATTTCCAAGAATGAATCCTTCTGGTTGTTTAATATAAACTTCTTCTAAAACTCCATTCAGGAAGGTTGATTTTACATCCATTTGGTATACTTTGAATTCCTAAAAGCTAGAAAGAGCAAGAAACATCCTTATGGCTTCAAGTCTGGGAATAGGTACAAAAGTTTCTTCAAAATCTATAACTTCTTGTTGAGCATACCCTTTACAAACAAGTCTGACCTTGTTTCTAATGACTTCTCCATTTTCATTCAGCTTGGTTTTGAATATCCATTTAGTTCCTATAATATTTTTATCATGAGGTCTAGGAAATTCCCAAGTATCATTTTTTTTAGTCTTCTCAAGTTCTTCATCCATGGCCTTGACCCAACATTCATCTTTTCATGCTTCTTTTACATTTTGAGGTTTGGTGGAGGATAATAATGCTAGATAGCTTGAGGTCCCTGTAATAGTTCTTCTTGTCTATACACCTGCCTCTTTTTTGCCTAAAATTTGAGTTTCTAGATGATTTTTCTGAACATATCTGGACGAAGTCTTTTCTTCTACCATTATCTCTTCATCTGGTGCTTCATTTGTTTTTTCTTCAATATGATTTTGATTTGATGTGGGAAAATAATCCCAATTTTCTTCATCATCATAATCTTTTGTTGATTTTACGTGTTTTGGATTTTTGCAAGCTTCATCAACTACAACATCAATGCCTTCAACAATTTTTCCAAGTCTTTTATTATAACATTTATATCCTTTACTTCTGGAAGAATAACCAAGAAGAATACCTTCATCTACTCTAGGCTCAAACTTACCAAGTTTTTCATCAGTCCTTTTGATATAACATTTGCTTCCAAAAACTTTAAAGTATTTTACAGTAGGAGTCTTAGCATACCAAAGTTCATGTGGAGTTTGAGTGTTGTTTACCCAAACATTTGCTTGGTTGAGAATAGTTATGGTAGCAAATGCAGCTTCACCCCAGAAGGTTGCAGGAATTCTAGATTCATCTAGCATACCTCAAGCCATTTGTTGAATAGTTCTGTTCATTCTTTCTACCACTCCATTTTGTTGAGGAGTCCTTTCTGTGGAGAATTACCTTTTTATTCCATGTTGTTCACAAAATTCGAAGAATTCATTTGAGGTAAATTCCCCTCCTCAATCAGATCTGAGGCATTTGATTTTTCGATCTGATTAATTTTCAACCAAAGCTTTGAAGGTTTGGAACTTTTCAAATGCTTCATCTTTCTGCTTTAGAAGGCCTATCCAACACATTCTGGAAAAATCATCAATGAACAAAATAAAGTATTCTTCTCCATGAGGTGAATTCTTCCTTGATGGTCCACATAAATCAGTATGGACAAGTTCAAGGGGCTTACTAGTTCACCGTACTTTTTCCATGAAGTGAACTCTGGTTTTCTTGCCGATTTGACATGGTTTACATATTGTATTTTCTAGGATGTTGATATCTGGAATATCACAAACAACCTTGAATCTGCATGCTTTTCTTATTTGAGGAAAGATTATATGTCCCAATCTTCTATGCCACAACCAATTTTCATCATTTTTTCTTAGATATCATTGTTGTTGTCCTCCCTTGAGTATGTATAAGTTGTTTGGAGTTCTTGTGAATTTGATCATGGCCTCTCCTATATGAAGCTCATGAACAGTGCATTTGTTTGACCGAAACACCACTTCATTTCTTTGATCATACATTTGACTAACACTCAACAGGTTATGCTTTAAACCATCTACATACATAACATTTCCAGCGTTAACCTTTTCTTTCAAGAAGATAGAGCCTTTACCTTTTATGATAGCAAGATTATCACTTCCAATTGAGACATTCTTTTCCTTTTCTAAGGCACTATATTAGTGAAGTTTTTCTTTTGTCACATGTCATGTGTTTTGAGAATCCACTGTCGATGTACCATTGATTTTCTTGTCCTTCTGCATACAAGGCTATACCACATCTTTCTGTTGGAGATTCTTTCCTTCTCCTTATCCTGGGATTTAATGGAGTTTTCTCCTTTTGAGATGTTCGCTGAAATTTTCTCTTGCATTCAAATTCTTCATGACCAAAGTTGTTATAGATTGAGCATTCTTTTTCATTTTCAAGAAGAAAAAAGTTATTATAGGAACTTTTCTTGATCCCTGTTACATTCCTTTGATTTCATTCTTATCTATTCATGATGGTTTTGCAAGCAACACGTTGAGCAGCTTTGTGTCCAAAATTATGACATGAAAAACATTGCCCATTAAAGAAGTTCCTGCAACTATCGAATCTGTTGACCTGGTGATTGTAGTTTCTATTGATATTCATCTTTGGAGAAAATTGAGTATGATTTACTTGAGGTTGGTTGTGGCTTCTAATCATCCTTGGAGTAAATTGAGTCTAATTTACCTGGTGATTTGTTTTATGCCTTTGCTGATGATTGTCATATTGTTCACTGGTCTTTGTTGCATCAAGATAGCTTTTAGTGGAGGTTGACAGCTTATGTGATTGAGATTCTTCTTCAATGTATCCAATACCCGTCTTTATCAGAGAATAAATTTGAACTTTGATAATTTAATTTAAAGTTTCTAATCCCTCAGCAAATCTAATATTGAGAGATTTCATTTTCTCAAGATCCTTTCTAAGACCCACAATTTCACATTCTAGTTTTTCATTGTGTTTTTCTTTTTCAGTAAGTTGGTATGTTAAGGTATCTATAATCATATTCTTTTCTTCTAAAAAGATTTTGAGTTTAGATATTTCTTCATGAAGGTCTTCCTCTTCTAAAGCATCCCAAAAATTATCATCGTCATAAGCCATGAGAAGTCTATAATCTTGTCCAGTTTCATCTTCATCACTATTAGATAATCCATCTCTATCTTCATGAGTATAGTAACTCCTTTTATTCACAACTTCTTTTCTATTCCTTTTGCATATTACTTTCCTTTTTCAAATTTATCTTCATGAGGACATCTAGTAGCATAATGACTGACTCTACCACAAGAAAAGCATTTGAAGGTTAACTTACCTCTAAACCTTCCAAAACCTGGTTGAAGCTTTTTGAAAAAGTTTACCTCATCTTCTTCTTCTGAAATATGTCCCGATTCATTGTGTTCTTCCTTTCCTTTTACTGAAGCTTTGAATGTAGCTTCTCTCATATCTGATGGTCCTCATTTTCTCATCTCAAAGGCAGTTAATATTTCGTGAAGCTGCATCATAGTCATATTCTGCAAATCCTATTTTTCTTCTATGGCAAACACTTTGGATTCAAATTTAGCAGACAACGATCTCAAAACTTTCTCAACTAAGGTAACTTCCTTAATTTCTTCACCTAGATTATTCATAAAATTGACAACCTCATGTATACGTAGGAAGTAACTAGCTATGCTTTCATCACTATGCATCTTAAGAGTTTCATACTGAATTCTGAGAGTTTGAAGCTTAGCACATTTTACCAGAGAGTCTCCTTCGTAGCTCGAAACAATTTTGTCCCATATTTCCTTGGTTGATTTGAGCTGCATGACTTTGACAAACCCTGATTGTGACAGACTTCCCAAAAAATTATTGACAGCATTGGCATTGGTTTCATATTGCTTTTTACTTGCGTATCTGTAGGAATTGTTGTTGGAAATGTATATCCTCCTTTCATAATTTCGCAGACATCTGTTCCAAGTGATTGTAGATAGGTTGTGGTTCTTATTTTCCAATAAACAATGTTTCTCCCACTGAATATTGGCAGTTTGATGGATCCCATGCTTTCTTGATTAGTCATGTTGATGGATCTCCCTTCAAGTGATCAAGCTTCTTCTGAAGGACTTTCTCTGATACCAATTGTTCGAAATAATACTGAGACGTGGGTGAATTAGTATTATCATATCTATAATTTTACTTCCGAAACAGATTTGTATACGCTACTTTAGTGAAGTGAACTAGCATGTACACGTGACTGTACTTAAAGCAACCAGCGTATATGCAGAGAACTTTTGATTTAGACAATTTATCATGTATTGAGATTAAACTAGTATATCAAAGATTTATTAGACAGTGCAGTAAAAGCAAAATAAAGCATCACACATAAGCAACACACACGAACACCAAGATATAAGGTGGAAATCCAATGTGGGTAAAAACCACCTGCTGCTGTCGTCTTTGTCTTCTTTTAATAATAAGAAAATATATTTACAATATTGTACTGGTGCAGACTCATACCACTACGCAGGCACCCACCTGCAGATGGCTACAACCTTCTCTCATTCTCCCGCTACTACTAGAAGGGAGCTACAACCCCTAGCTCTTGTAATAGCCAATATGTTTACTAGTACGTAGGTGCCATCCTATAGAAAGCTCCACTATTCCACTAGGGACCATGTTTCATGAAATTTTAGACTAGATACTCCTAGAACACAACACCACAATCTGAAGGCCACGTTTCCTCCAATTGTCATACTGGACCCATCAACAACATTGAAACTCAAAAAATCATAACTAATACAACCATTAAATACATTGCGTCAACCAATCACTGAAACTCAATCATCACTTTCTGAATCAATCAATCACTGACAACCCATCATCACTGAAGCAAATCATAATCAATCAATCTAATCATTCAGAACACTATTACTAGAGTACAGTCACCAGAACTCAAAGTAGAACCCAGAACTCTATAACAGCAAACAAAAACAATTGAAACTGTAAACATCATGCTTCATAAGGTATACACTACTTCCATGTGTCGAACCAACATGTATACGCACTTTTACCTAAAGGGAACCAGTGTACAGATCTGCAAATTCCAATTTGTGATGTATACGCTACTTTTATATGCTAAACCAGCATGTATACGCTCTTTTACTAAAGCGAACCTACTTACAGATCTGTAAGTGCTAACTTAAAACATTACTACTATTCCAGACTTCAGGCATACCTAAATCATCATATTTATAGAATAAAACACACGTTAGTATTCGGATCTAGACTGTTCAAGATCAAACCACATAATGATAATACTTTTAAGCCTTTATGATCCCGATCCATCAACCTTCATCAGCCATATAGGTGCCTCCTTAGATCAGATCAAGAAAACCATTAGAAGCTCCTTAACCTTAACTTGCATATATGATCCAACACCTCATAATATATTCAAATACTTGGACACTTGGCCTAATGATATTCTCCTCCTTATATAGGTTTAGGCCTTTATCAATACCATGGACCAAAACTACTTAGGACCAATACCTTGGACCAAATACATCAGACCAATTACCTTGGGTCAAAATACCTTGGACTAAGAAATACATTGGACCCAAAACTTTGTTTTTCCAAGATATACGTGCTTTTCCTTCAGAGAAAGTGAGTGTGTACGTATACACTGCTTTGTTCAGTAGATTTGCATGTATACACAGCTTGGACAAGGTGAACCTGTGTATACCTCTCTTTCATCATTCTCTGTAGTTTGATCTGTAATTCTTTGTTTTTGATCTGTTGCATTGTGAGATTTCATCTGAGTGAGTTGCCATCAAGGGCAATACCTGTAACATAAGTCCAACACTGGGCTCTAGGCCTAAAAACGTGGCTCAAACCCCGGGGATGCTAGCACAACACTGAGTAGAAAATTCCCTAGATGCTGGCATACCCGTGTTGTGGGAGTGTCTAGAACCCCTTGGATCCATGCCTTCCCATATCAAGGGAATGTCCAAGAATTAAATGATGTAAAATCTCAATGGGACCCAAGGGTTAGTTACTAAAGAGGTTGGGATGGTTCCTGGGACTTCTGTTGTTGATGTGGAAGGTATGTATGGTGTGTTTCCATCGATTCCACTTCCTTAATGTCACCTAATAGGTTGAATCCCATCATAGTATTCTCTCATCACATGTTTACCCTGGTCGGCCTATTACTTGGGTAGATGTGGGAGGAGGGTTTTATAGTTTGACTGTAGGAGGAAATGGGTGACACTAAGTATTTGAGAGAGATGTAATTTTACCTTAAATATCAGCTCCTAGAGCAGCTTGAATTGGTAGGAATAAACTACACTTAATCCCCCTTCATAAGATATATATTTAAGGATATGGTAATCCACCTGATCCCTAGGGTGAGGTATACTTTCCCTTCTCACTCCATTCTTGTCTTCTACATGCTTCTCTTTTGAAAGGAAATTTGTTTTCCTATCTATGACACTTACTTGTTTGTCTTCTTTGCTGCATATAATTCCTAAAGGCAATGTGGTCACTCTGTTGATGGTTTCAGGACCGAGAGAGATGGCCAACCCTCTAACAACAATTGTAGCACTATCTTCCTCTTGAGAGTGTAATGCCATGGAAAATTCCTGGGAAAGATCATCACCATACCTCTTTAACAACTCAAAGAAACCCAACCATTGGTGTCTTCTGAAGTTGTTAACTACAGGAGGGTGTTGGTGAATTCTCCTAGTGTCTGAGGGTTCCTTTTTGTTAAATAATCCCACCAATTCTTCTCTATTACTCCTTGATGCTATGTGGGTGTGGTTTTCAGAATTTTTTAAACTATCTCACTATTGAAATAGTGGTAAAGTGCTTGGTAGTAGTGAGGAAAAGGGGTGTTGGGATTGATATCAACCAAACTATTTTTTCTTCTCTTACCCACAACAAACTTTAAAAAATACCTCTTACTGATCAATTGACTATTATAGGATATTAATTTCAAAAAGAATTCTCATGCAATTGGGTGTAGAAATAAGGAAGGAAGGTATCACTTCTTGTCAGAGAAATTCTAGGTGTGCATGAAGCTTTTGAGTCACTATAAAGCCACTATGACTCCTATTTCTCCTCCCAACTCGTCTTTTAGCTCCTCTCGGTCCTCCTATAGTAATTGTAGGCTTGCCTGTAACTCTCTCTTGTAGCACTTGCAGACAGGGTTTGAAACTCCTCGGTGGTACTCTAGGTTGCCCGATGCACTAGCACGTCCTTCCTCTACCTATTTTTTAAAAGAGTGATGGTGCAAAGAAAGTCAAGGCAGCACATAATATCCTCACTTGGTTAAATCTTGGAGTGCTCTAGTGACTTAGCATTAATAAGAGTTTCATATTTTGTACTGTTGTCCCCACTAATTATACTCATTTCTCTTTCCTCATGATTATCACCCCACTCTTTGAGGACACCACTTAATTTTGAGTTGTCATTTCCACATTTCATGGGTGACTTAACTCACAATTGAGTTCACTAGTCGAGGGTGGCCAAGGTCACTTGCCACCTCCAGCCTATTAAAACACCTTTTCTCACTCAAAACACATTTTATTCATTTTTATGTATAGGGAGGAGGTTAGGGTTGCCATACCTAACCATATTTGTGGATTAAACTATTGTAGAGGTTTAAATGTTGAACCTAGATCATATATCATTATGATCAAGGGAGTTGACCTCTTTGACTTATTTTCTATGCATGTTTTCATTATTGATGATACCTTGACTCTTGATTTTGTTGTGTGTGTGTAGGTGTTTCTTTTGATTTCCAAGTTGTTGCTGCTGGTGGAAAGCATCCCTGAGAATGAGGTGTCTCTTCATAGCTGCAAACAAAGCTTCATCATCCTTTTGGTGGTGGAAAAAATAATTTCAATGAACTTTGTTGTGGTTGCACAGGCTGCTATAGGATTTTCTTCCCGTAGAAACCTTTTGATCTCCCCTTGACGTCTTCAGTTTGCATGAGGGGGATGATGGAGATGATGATAATATATGAGGATAGTGATGAGCACCAGTATTATAGCAAGAATGTTGCAACTCCTGGGGCTACCAACTTTACTTCATCAACCTCGAGTTTGTACAAACTTTGAGGTGACAATGACGTTTACACAAAAAGATGCAATGGGTCCACTCTTGGTCGTTGTTGAGCTAGTGATAGACCACTAGGGTTTCCTAAACCATCCTTCTATTGATTTAGAAGAAGTTTCATTACCGATAGAGAAAGCGAAATTTTACCCTAATTGAGAGATTAGAAACATTATCTATTGTAGTAATGAAAGACTAAAATATATGCTTAAAACACACCACTCATCTAGCTATTTGTTAAGATAAATTGCTTTAGAATAATTCTAAGCTAACACATGTGAAACCCTAACTAACCTAAGCATGCAATCTGATCTAATTAAACACTCAACTGTTGTGCATATGGATGAACATAACAACTTTTTCGTTTTGCCTCTTTTTGGGAAAAAATGAATGCTAATTCTTCTTGATTGTATGGCAGGTGGGTTATGTGTGGAGAGTGATGGTTGTGATGGGTCAGATGGTTTAAGATGAAATAAGGGGTCTTCTCCTATCTTTTGTGATGCATTTCTCACAAATCAACCTCAAAACAGGCCACTACAGGTTGTCCTATAGGATGTCTACAAGATGTCCTAATACACATATAGGATCCCCTGTATTCCTACAAGAACAGGCTGAAAGCATAAGGAGTGATTTGGATAGTGATATATGGCTTAGGGAGGTGAGTGATGGGAGGAATAAGGCAAGGAAGTGGTTAGGACTTCTTCAGAACTCAAACCAAAGTTCGTATAATGGTTGGAGTTGCTCAACAAGCATGGCAAGTTGTTCTTAGGAAATGATAACTCGGTTTATGGACTGAGTGGCTTTTAGCGATCATGGATGGGTGAGGTTAGGTTCGGGCTTCTGATATAAGGTCCTCCCACACTATTCAAACTCTTGCAACATACACATCATTGGAATTTTACTCATAAGTTATGTCAAAACAAGAAATGTTTCCAACAACATAACAAAAGATAATTTCATCATTTATTTGCCTAGATCATGCATGGAAATACTTCCAACCTATTGTGAAACACCATGAAATATAATACAAAGTTGGAGATATCAGAAAGAAAAACTGCAACCTATCCTTGTAAGCTGAAATATGTTGACCAAATTAGCATAAAACCCTAAATTTAAAAAGAAAAAAGAATTTTGTCTTCTTGGGGCTGAATGGGAGTTTTCCCTCAATCCATGGTCCCTGGAGGGAGGAATGAGGCAAGATCCACCTATTATCAGTCTTTTTGGTATTCCTTTATCTCTCTAAAGCTACTGCTAAAGCTATGCACAAATGGAAGCAAACTAATCAAATTCACCAATACTTGCAATGAAACAATGCCAAAATCAATTCAACAAGTAACCTATTAAATAACCTAAACATACAAGTACAATAAGAGGAACCTCTGCTGCTAGGGTTGGGCCCTATCCCAAGAGCTCCAACCCTCTGAGTCAGCTCAGTGATGGACCAAGGAGATGCTCATTTTCATTAACATATCAAAAAATACATAATAGTGTTTTGCCACAATCCTTCAACTCAAAAGTTCTTAGTTATCTTGCATAAAAAATAGGAATCTTAATGAGACTCTATGCCCCTTTATTTATACAAATTAAGTTGCCAAAAAATTCCTTAAATATAGGGAGGCTTGTCTCCCAGTCTCAAGATAAATTGGTTCTTAACTATCACTCACTTGGCTGCCAATGATACTCATGACTCGACTACCCACAACTTCAAGCTGGTGTGATTTGTGAGGGATATTTGAATGAGTGAGAAATTAATGAGGAAGATCCATCTCCTATAATCTCTCCATATTGTCTCATTCGAGTTCCTGCACCTTAATTAGCCATAATTTCCCATAATTTTCTCCCAAAAACCTACAATTAATGCACATTAGACCACTAGACATAACTTCTTACTTTTACTCATCTCATTAAGAAAATTATAATTAAAACATGTAAGGAATCATGAGAAGAGTTGATTTTAGTAAGCTTGGAGGTGTATTAAGGTCCATATATTTACCCAATGATGAGCCCCATCATCACCCCCCTACTGAAAGTGGTGCTCATCCTCTAAGAAACTTAATCTATGTCCATGTCTTTCATTTCTCTGGTGGCTTCCTTGACATCCCATGCTTCTAATGTAGTATGTTCTTCCTATGAATAAAATCTTTCCTTCCTCTCTATCTCTTCCTAGTTCTTTCTTTCTTCTTCTTCTTTCCTTCCTTCCAACATTCCCAAAAGCAACGGTGGACTGACCCTCAAGCCAATCCAATTGACTTTTAGTGTTTGTAGAGCCTCCTTATACATGGGGGTTATATTTAGTGCATCTCTCATTCTGTCAAAAGAATCGTATTCTCTGACTTTTAGGCTGTAAGGCAAGCTGTTCCATCTTCTTTGGCAAGCTTGTTGGATGTCATCACCTAGAAATATGAACATGTCTTCAAAGTGTGTGACTACTTGTTCTTGTGCATCAAGGTACCTTGGTGCATGTTTGAGGTCATTTGAAATGAGGTTGTGGGTCCTGATGATAGCCATTGGTGATCCAAAATGGATCCTAAAAACCTTCTAAGTCTTCAAAGATAAAAAACTATTGTGAAGGAAAAACCTTCACAAAAGGCATATGACACTATCGAAGAGAAAAAACATGAAAAATGGCCAAAAAAGGAGTCTATCGGAGGTTGAATAGCATTGCATAGGAGTCATTGGATCTGGTCGATCAACGGTCTAGATCTGATTGGCATATGGAAATCAGCGATGGCAGGTGAAGTCTATCGGAGGCGGCCTTATGGGAAGTGCGATAGTAATCAGCGTGATTAAACGAGGACCATTGATCAAGCATGTAGATCAATGGTCCAGATTCAATTGTTTTATCACATCACTAATATATATTATATATATATAATATATATATATATATATATATATATTATATATATATATATATAGGACTTAACCGCGGCCCGAAGGATCAATGATATGCGATTGCAATATCACAATATTGCAACGTAGGGGTGATGCCAAAGAGGCCAGTGACCATGGGATGCGCCGATAGTCAATAAGGCCAATCGGCACAATCTGCAATCAGAAGCCAAACAGGGAGATAAGACATGCAATATGGCTAGACCTGAAAGGGTTTTGAATGCAATATTAAAATATTTGAAGTCTAGAATGAAGCCATTTTGTCGGGATTTTCTTTGTATTTGGAATTTTTCATAATAAACCCAAATAAAAAGGAAACCATGACTAAGTGACAATACAAAGGCAGACTCGATGGATTTTAGGGCAAAGTTAATAACATTTCAGGTCCGATAAAAGGCATTTTTATGAATTTTACAGCATTTTACATGTATTTCTTTGTGTAAATAGAGAACGACTGTTTTGAGATTTCTAGTGCACCAATGGTCCCTTCTGTGACAAGACAGGTGGCCACCATCCCTAAAGATGTTTAACAATGATTATTTAATTCTCAAACGGGATTTGAGCGGACAGAGGTAGGGAGATAGAGAGCCCGAAGGGGAAAATGAATAGATAAACACCAATTGGCTTCAAAGCCACTGAATGACAGAGACAGAGGTAGGCAGTGCTGAGACAGAGAGAAAATAGAGACAGAGAGAAATTGGGAGAGTCTGTGTACTCAAAAAGACTTGGGGGATCCAAGTAAAGCCCTGTTGTTTTATTCCTGTTGTGTTGAGACTCAATTTGAGCTCACATCTGTAAAAATTCTACTCTTAACGATGTAATAGACTGAAAGATGGATCAAGAGATGTAGCCCAAGAGTTTTGGGTGAACTCCTTGATTATTTTTTATGTTATGCATGTATCTGTTATGTTTTTCTAACTGCTTGATTGTCTATATTATTTGTAATCTTTTCGATCTGTTGCACTAAGTAATATAGGAAAATCCTGCACATGAGTCTGTAATACCTTAATATTAGTCTAAGATTGAATTTTCAGATCAAGTGGTATCAGAGCTTTAGGTTTGCTAAGGTTAGACAAGCTTCTAGTAGATTCTTGAATGCTAACTAGGTCAAAGCTCAAACTAGGAGAAGGAGAACTTGTTGAGGCTAATCTAAAGATTGGAAGAGTATACTCTCAGAGGAGAATGGTCGAAGAAGACCCATTGGACTCAAAATCTCAATTCATGGACAGTTTTATGGCCATGCAAGCCATGGTGGAAGAGATGTATCGAGAATTCAAGAAGGGTTGAGGTGAAAGTACTTCAACACCCAAATAAGACAAAAGGGCGGAGGAACATTCTCTAGATGCCCATCCAGGGGCAAAGGGAAAGGAGAAAAGCTTCCTCCATCATCTCCTCCACCATCACCTCCATCATCCTCATCTCCTAGCCTTGAAAAGAAGAAGAAGAAAACATCTTTGATTAAATTAGATGTAAAGTTTGATTTGCCAATCTATGATGGAGAATTAAATGCAGAAAAGCTAGAAAACTAGATTAGACAGATTGATGTATATTGTAGGGTGCAAAACATTGATTTAGAGAGGATAAATATTCAGCTGACTAGCTTTCACCTTGGAGGAACTACACTAGTGTGCTAGGAAGGTAAGACACAAGCTGATCTGAAGAAACATGATAAAATTATTTCTACCTGGAATGAATTTGTTTCTACCATTAAAAAACAATTCTATCCACTAGCTTATACGCAACAAGCAATGATGAGTTGGCAAACTCTTGGCCAATTAAAGGGGCAAAGTGTAAAAAGCTATACCCAAGAATTTAAAAAAAGGGCATTAACTCTAGGCATTTCTCTAGACTCACCTAAAACTTTGTTGAAGTATATAGGTGGTATGCATAGCTATTTGAATCACACCATTCTCATGTTTAACCCCACTAGCCTAGATGATGTATCAGTTTAGGCAACACATCTAGAGGCTAGAGGCAAGAATGTGAACCCAGAGATTGGGGGATCATCAAAACCCTCTGCAAGCAAGAAAAAGGAAAAGAAGAAGCTGAAATGGAAGGAGAGGAATACAAACGATGTACAAAAATACAAACTTTCATGAATTGAATTCAAGAAGGATGCACACAATGACGAACACTATTGGTCTTTGCATCCAGAGCTAAAACCTAAGAAGTTTGGTGGTAAGAAGAAAAATATTGTTGCTACTATCTGTTAGCACCTAAATCTGCCTTAGGTCGAAAGAAGGCAAAATTCAGGGTAACCACAAACCACGCTCAGTCTGGTAGCTAGCCCTACCAAAATAGGAGAGGGCTCTCTCTGAGCCACACTCAGTGAATAGATAAATGGAAAGGCCTGAGATGACTTATAGTGAACTATTTATCTTAGGCTAGTAAGTGAATATGGATACAAGAAGTGATTTTTATGAATGACTGTGTTTCTGGGATGGTATGGGGCCAATGGACCTCAATGAAACAGAGAATTTAATAAAAAGGCACAGATTACTTTGTGAGGCAAGATAGGCAGAAAGCCTATCAATTTAGTTTAAGATAGTGCAGAATGGAGAGATTGATTAAGAGGGTGAAAAGGGCATGGACAACATGAATCCTTTTCAATAGAAGAATGAACACTGAACATGAAATTTTCCCACAGGCAGAGCAATAAAATTGAATTCTACCTTAGCTAACTTAGAAAATTTCACTGGAAATGAATATGAAATGAACTATAAAACATAACAATATATATGAAACATAAGAGACACACTTGCTACACTCACAACCACATGAATCTCATGAAACAGAGCCACTGCCTTTCATTCATCCTCTATAAAAAATATACAATGCAGAAACAGACTTTCTTTCCCACAGTCTCCCAAAAGTTACAAGCCAACCAACCCTTTGCAAATGGTTTGCATACAATATATAGAATGTGCCATGAATATATAGAACTCCCAAGGGTTGGGGAGTTACTCGAATCATTGCAAAATGAAGGTGGAGAGCCAAACATTAGCTACAGGTGCAACGCCACAAACATGACGAATGGCTTGGGTGACCCTTTGCCTTCCTTTGCCACTTGGATAGATGCCCATCTAGAGTGAAAATACTTTAAATGGTGCCTTTGGTGCCGAAAAGTGAAGTGTAGATGAGAGTGCCCACTTATGAATAGTCGTGAAGCGAAATTTCGCGAAACATAGGCAATTTGGGTCTTTTTTCCTATATGCGCCGCGCCATTTTCTGTATGCGCCATGCCACTTTGAGGCTAGTTTTGAGGCACTTGTAGGAGTCCAAAATGTGCCCAAGTGTGCTTGTTAGAACGCCTGTCCTATCTACTTTCCAACCCAAGTGGAATTTTTGAATTTGGA
This sequence comes from Pinus taeda, assembly GCA_000404065.3. Classification (NCBI taxonomy): domain Eukaryota; kingdom Viridiplantae; phylum Streptophyta; class Pinopsida; order Pinales; family Pinaceae; genus Pinus; species Pinus taeda. The sequence goes on from APFE030496742.1 coordinate 65,516, forward strand.
GCTAATTTCCCCCTACAAATCTTCATTCTCCCAAGACTACTTCCTGTGTGTCAAAATAGGGGCAATGAGGCCATTTTTGGATGTTTTTGACCTCCTGGAGACTCAAATCATGCCCAAATTTCTTGCTCGAGTGCCAGTAGTCATGATTTTGCATGATGAATCCAAAAATGCAAACCATTTCTCATTTGGAGCTCCCAATCCTACGCGTCGCGCCGGTGGCATGGCGCGTACAGAGAAAAAACCTGTGTTTGTGCCAAAAAATTTCCATGTGATCGAAATTGTCCCAAATTTCTTGAAATTTGGGCTAGAGGTTCTCTAAGAGGCACTATGCTAGGCCATAGAAGCTTCGGCCAAGATTCAAATCCAATCTTTCTCTTTTTCCTCTTTTGTTGCTCTGCTCAGTTTGGCCTTCAAGCTCCTTATCTAGGCCTTTGCACTCATGTTCCATGCCCTGTAATGACAAGCCATCCTCCTCAATATGGTTTTTCCTCTATTGGCCTTCTCTAGCAGTCTCTCTAGGTGGTTATTGACCTGCTCTAGCCATGACTCATGGTCATTGTTGATCTCTTTCTCCAAGGTAGTGAGCTCAATCCTCCTTTGTTGGGCAGCTCGTCGATTCTCGCGGATGCTTTGTAGCTCCATGATTGCCTGCTCGTCCTCAAGCTGCTTGTTCCTATGCTCTAGATACTTGATGATCCATCTAGCCCTCTCCACATTGAGTATCAAGTCTTGGATCTCCGTTTCCTGCTCCTGAATGGTCATCCTAAGTCAGGCATTCTCCGCCTCTGCCTCATCATCTTGAATGAGGATGACATTGATCTCCTGTACACCTGATGGCCCCTCATCATGCACAAGCTTCTTGCCGTTGTCCAGTACCTGTGTCGTTGATGCCGAAAGTGAGGCCCCTTCCACCTAGGGCGAGATAAAACTCGCTTTGCTGCTGCAAACAAGTGCCTACTGCCTCTCTAATATGTAACAAAAACTGGCATGGTAGTGGTCTCATGGTGCTCATGCTAACAAGAAGGACCACCCATCTCCTGCTCTAGCTTTGATAGTACCTGTGATGTGTTGAAGAAGTCACGGGAGATGAATTCCTCCCAGGCAATGCCCTGCAATCCCAACTGATGATCTACCAAAATCCGGATAAGAGCAAAGTGGTACACACTATTAAGTTGTTGCTGAGGGGTCTTATGCTGCATGAAGGTGTTCATCCTCTCCATGTTCCTGCGTATGAAAAACAGGAGGTTCATCATCCTCACCCTGGTAAAGTGCATAAGAAACTAGATGTGATAGGCATATAGTCGAGAGAACCTCCCCTCACAGCTGAAGTATTTCATGATCAATCTCATGAGTGGAGCATACTCATCTTTCAAGTATCTGAAGGGAAAGACTCTTGTGAGCTGACTCAAGAATCTGGCCTTGATGTAAGGCTCATAGTGTTGCTTATCCACCTTTTTCTTCTTATGCCACTGTTCTCCAACATTTGGTATACATGTTGCCACTGATATAGGTTCAAGTGTCAATCTGAAAGTGACCCCGGCCAAGATAGACTAACCTCCATGTAGATGAAGTAGAAATAGACGGGCCAACTCATGATGAACTCTAACATTTGCCACCCTTTGACAAAATTCAAAACATGCTAGGTGCTGGAAACATGACATGGCAAGAGGGCATGCTTGTAATTCAGTGAGGGTAGTGGGCTCATCCCTGACATGTTTGCCACTCTTATGGTGTCTCTTGGGAGCCTACTCTTTTGAGGATGTGTCACTTTGTGTCTCCATCTCATACTCTAACGAATGCTGTGATGTCATGACTGTAGTGTGGACTGTGATTAGGCTGCCCTTTGATGATGGTGTGAGGCTGGGTGCCTTTGTGATATCTATCACCAAGGGGAACAATGAAATAGTGAGTATTAGGAAGGGAGTAATGTAATGGGAATATGGGTTATAGGGAGAAATTTGTTTAGGGATATGGGAGGAGTTTGGGTGTTTTGATAGGGTAGGGTTTGGGGTTTTAACAAGGTAGGGTTTGGGGTGTCATGTTGACCAAATGTGGAGGGAAAGGGGAGAGGGTTTGATAGTAATTTAGGGTAGGGATTTTAGGAAAAATGAGAAAGGGAGGATAGGAAAAATGGTAGGGGAGGGGAAATTGATGGGTGGAATGGAACCTTGGCTCTAATAATACACTTTAGCAACCCTAGCCATCATGGTTTTCGGTGATTTCTTAAGGTTGATTTCATTGAATTTGGTTGCATTCAAGCATCTCTATAAACACCATATCATTGATAAAATTTTGATGAGCAAGTGATTTTATAAGTCCTACCATTCAATTTGGTGTGCTTCACAAAAAATTGGAAGTGATTGGGCACTTGTTTCGGCCCTTGGTCTATGTGCACCAAGCACAAGGCCCAGTGCGCCATGCCCTGGTTATGCGCCGCGCCCTAGGTATGCACTACGCATTTTGAAAATTTCAACTACGGGCAGCCTCTTTGTGCGCCGCACCCTATGTGTGCGTCACGCCCCTGAGTATGTGTGTTGCGCCCTCTAAAACCGCCTCCAACTCACTCAAACACTCACGATTGCACACTCACACCTTTTGCAACGTTTCTCCAAGGCTTGGATTAGCACAATGCATTTGGTTTTGATGAAAACTTTGTATATATAACCTTGGAAGAGATGGGTTTAATTTTTGCTTCCTTGAAAACCCATTTTTCTAATGTTGTGTTTTAACACCTTTTCACTGACTTTAAAACACACTGATTTTCACTTTTGCTTTGAAATTTTAGCTCAAATGATGAAATTTTCGGAACTCTTTGCAGGGATTTCACAACAGGACATTTGGCCACGGAAACCATGACTGCATCTAAAGAAATCAACTGACGACTTTTTTGAAAATTTTGTCATAAATGACGTTGTTTGACTTTTCTTCAAAACAAAGTTTTGAAGAAGAGTCGAAGTCTACCCACATGATGATGAAGCTCTCTAAATCTTATCTATTTAAGGGCCTCACTCTGGCCTGTGTGGCTTTACTGGACATGTTCAAAGACCAAATTGATGAATTCCTAGACCTAAACATCGAAAATGCCTTTTGTCCTTTAAAGGACCAGACCTTGATTGTCATGGAGTTTGATGACTATTGACAAAAGACCTGAGCCAGCAGGAGCCAGACATGAGGGGGAATGACTATCATGACCTTCTCCATTAGATTATGGGATGCCCCTAGCGGAATGTAGCTCCTTGACAATCTTCCCCATTCATTTCCTTCAGAAGAAAGGCATTCTGCCCCCGATATGCTGCAATCTTGAAAGGAACTTTCCAGAGGTTCTTGCTTACTGTGCTTGCCTTTCTCCTCATTCCTTGCATCCCATTTCAGCACCACATCGTCCACCTAAAATTTATCCACCTTTGCTTTTCTGTCATAAATTTTCTTGATTTTCTCCTGCAATTTGGATTTGTTCTTGAAAACTTCTTCTCTGGTCTACTACAAGTGGACCATTTGATTCAACCTTCTCTGCATGGGATCTTCTTCACTGCCGGCCTCCTGAAGGAGTTTGACCACCGGGGTAGCGAGAGAGGTAGGAAATACTGTATCAACTCCGTAAACCAGCTCAAATGGTGACGTACCTATGGATTTCTTCTGACTGACTGGATCTACCTAAAGCACATTTACCAACCTCTTATGCCAGCTCTTCTTATTTATTTCCAGCAGCTTCTTGATTATGTTAACCAATGACTTGTTCAAAGATTCTGCCAATCCATTACCTTGTGGATGATAGGCAGTTGAGAGACCCAAAATGATGTGATATTTATGACAAAACTCTACCATCCTTTTTGATTTGAAAGCTGTTGCGTTATTAGTGATTAGCTTATTCAGGCAACCAAAGTGAGACAAGATGTTATTTTCAAGGAATGAAATGATTACCGCATCTGTAGCTTGTCTAGTGGGAATCACCTCAATCCTTTTTGTGAAGTAATATGTGGCTGTGAGGATCCATCTATGCTGTCCGGAAGAAGCGGGATGAATTTCGTCAATGAAATCCAATCCCCATTGCTGGAAAGGGGCACTCACCTCTATGGGCTTGAGTGGTAGAGGCTGTAACTTCCGCTTTCCTTCAAAAATCTGACACTTATGATAGCGCTTGACCATCTTATATACATCAGCAAACAATGTCGGCCAATAGTACCCTGCTCTTAGAATTTTGTTTGTTGTTTACTTCCAAAAAAGGTGACCACCACAGTCTCCTTGGTGGCAGTCCTCCATGACTTTCTTCGGTTCCTTTTCCACCAAACAATTTAACAAGACGCCACCAGGATCTTTCCAATACAGTGCAGAATTAAGAAGGCAAAACTTGGCAGCCTTCAACTTGAGTGTTCTCGCTTTGTTTCTAGTCATGTCAGGTGGTGGTGACAAATTGTTGAGCACATATATGATATCCAAATACCATGGAGAAAGAACAAATATTTCATATACCTGAATTTATGATTCTTCCTCATTCTCATTGGACATAGTAGCGATCAGATTTATGTCCAAGACATGCAAGTTTGATTCAGCCATTAGCTTCGCCAGTCCCTGTCCTTTCACCATCTTTGTGGGCTTTATTTCCACATCATATTCTAGCAAGGCTGCAATCCACTTGCCTCTTCTTCCTTCTGGATCGGTCTGCACTAAAACATCTTTTACAGCAGTGTTAGGAACATAGGCCAGAATGTGAGAATGTAGAATATACACCCGGAAATCTTTCAATGCATTCACAAGTGCAAGGGCTTGCTTCTCAATGATGTTGTACTTTAAGGCTGCGTCTCTTATAGCTCTACTGAAAAATGCAATGGGTCTTTCATGATCATCTCTCTTCTGCAATAACACCGCTGCCATAGTATGCTCCGAAGCAAATGAAAGCAATATGGAATTCTGAGTGTAGTTCGAGCTGACTAGAACTGGAGTTGAGGAAAGAGCTAATTTGACCAAATTGAAATATTTTATAGCCTCTTCCATCCATTTCACTTGGCTATCCTTCTTAAGCATGATTGTCATCTCTCTTAGGTGCTCAGCAAGATTGGGTACAAAGCGGCGTAGGAAATTCATCTTACCATTGAAAAATTGTATCTCTTTTTTATTCCGAGGCAAATCAATTTGCTGAATTGCTTGCGTGTTGGGTCAATATGGATGCCATGTTTTGAGATAATGTGCCCGAGTAGTTTGCCTTCTTCCATGGCGAACAAACTCTTCTTTGGATTGAACGAAAAGCCATATTTTCTGCACTTCAGGAAGATTGTTTTAAGATGGTGCATGTGCTCTTCCTCAAATTTGGAAAACATCGTCAAATCATCCAAATACACTACCAAAAAGACATCCTTCTCATTTGCAAAATCCAAGTCCATTGCCTGCTGAAATGTGGCACCCACATTCTTCAAACTGAAAGACATTTTAGCGTAATGAAAGGTTCCCCATGGAGTGGTGAACACTGTCTTGTCTCGGTCATCCTCATGGACAGAAACTTGGTTATATCTGGAATAACCATAAAGCAGTGACACACGAGATGCTCCCACTACTCGTTGAAGTATATGGTCCATTTTGGGCAGTGGATAGTTGTCCTTCAATGAAACTTTGTTGAGATTTCTGAAATCAATCCATAAGCGAATCTCACCTGTCTTCTTCCTTACGGGCACCAAGTTAGAGATCCATTCTGAGAATTTGATTGGCACAATGATCCTTGATTTGTACAACCTGTTGATTTCCTTTTCAATAGATGGCAGCAACTTTGGATTTAGCCTTCTCAACTTCTGTCTGAATGGTTTTTGATTGGGCTTGATGGGTATAATGTGCTGAATTATATTGGTTTCGTATGTCTTTAAGTCAGAATAGTCCCAAGCAAACACATCCGCAAATGAAGACATCAAGTTGATATATATGTCCTTGATTTTTGGCGGAAATTCTTTGGACAATTTTACCAATTTAGGATTTTTCGTTGTTCTGATATTAACCTCTTCCACACCCTTCTCTGTTGGCTGCAATGTTGGTTTGCGGGCTACATCATCTTGATCAAAGAGTTCTTCTAGAGGTATCAAGCCTTTGGGAATAACATTATTCTTCAGCTGCAACATGTCCATTTCATTGATCTGCACCTCATCTGTACCATTACCTTTACCATCGACATTTTTTTCATCAATTGAGGTTTCTTTGAACTTGCCTTTGTTTTGCAGAAAATCATCAATCTGCACATCATCTTGGAACACTTGCCAATATCTCTGATTGTCTGGAATGGTTGGACGATGCTTGACATGAATTTTGAATTTGTTGTTAGAGATCATTGGGATCTTCAAACTACTTGCTACCTTGGCAAGAGCATCAACAATAATATTTTGTATACGAGGCACACATGTCAAGGTGTATTCTGAAAATAATTTTAAAATGTCTAGGACTGCATTACAGTAAGCCTGCATCCTAGGATGTTTTGCTTGATATTCACCTCTGACCTGCTTAATAACTAATTCGGAGTCGCCATATACTGAAATCCTCTTAGGATTCAGCTTTCTTAGAATCTTTAGGCCAGCAATTAGAGCTTCATACTTAGCTTCATTATTTGAACACTCAAAAGCCAACTTTTAAGAGCATACCCACATGTTACTGGGGACTTTGTTTGGGGCGGAGAAAGGACTGCGTACCCAAATTCCAATTCTAGTGCCATCATTTCCCACTGCTCCATCGAAATCCATGGTCCAAAAACCTTCTTCCTCCTCTTGCAAGTGCTGGAAATTTGTTTTTTGTGCCTTGTCTGCTTACTGTCCATTGCTTTGAGCTGATTGCCCAACGATGTTCTGCTGTTCTTGTTCTTCTTTCTTCAAAACTTCTCTGAAATTTTCTGTTATTTCTGGAATATCACCTGCTTCTACTAACTGACTATCTATATCATTTAAACTATCTGAATACAAAACAAAAGACTCTAAATCTGTATGTACATAGTTAATTGGATGATTTATTGGTTTCTCCTTGCTTGTGATCATGTACTTCATTTTTGTTCCCGATACAATTTCCTCATTTGTCCAAACACTGGATCATTGTGAATAGGAGAAATCTAGCGTGTGTCCCTTTCAGTTCACTACCAAGACCTGGAAAGAAGCATGCCAACCTTATAGGAATGTCTACTACCACAACATCCATCAAACATTCTTCATTGGGAGCTGATCCAAACTCACAACCAAGTCTTTGATGAGACCTATACATCTTACTCTACTGGAATCAAATGAATAGAGATCATGATATTGCCGGGTGATGTCCAGACCAAGCTTATCCATGATTGCCTTGGGCATGAGATTGTGAGAGGCTCTGAAATCTAACATGGCGTTATGTAACATAAAATCATGCAACCTTAAACTGATGTAGAAAGGTGGCACATCACTATCAGGAGACTCACCATTTGATGCTAGCCCAAAAATCATTTCAGGTTGATCATCTTCGACATTCACCATGTTGGACATTGGGTAAAAATTCAACATTTTAGATACTCGTCCTTTATAACTGTTATTCTTCAATATTTCAGTAAAGGGGATGGATATCTTCAATTTAGCAATCTCATTCTCTAAATTAAAAGCGGGAATCTTTTCTACCTTTTTGACTGGGACTTCTTTCCTTTCTTTTTCTTTCGATGCAACTTGCTGATGTGATGGTTCGGCTAATGGTGATTTGCTACTCTCTGAATCAACCGCCTCCTTTCCTTTCCTTTGTGTAACCGCTGAATCATGCTTTGACGCTTCAACATCCTTCTTTTTCTAAATGGGTCTGACCAGCACATCTCTGTTTCTAAGTGAATATCACTACTGTTGGTCGGAGAAAGCATTCATGTAGCCTCTTTGGTATTCATCTTATTCTTCCTCCAAGACGGTGTCGCTTGCTAGAATGAAATCTACGTCTTTGTGTGCAGCGGAACTCTCTGCATACTCTTCCTCTTCAATGAGATAAATAGGCAAATCATCAGGAGTAAAGAGGTGATTTTCTTCACCTATTACATTCCCGTCCTCATCCGATTCTGGTCCATGCACAAAATTTTGCTGCAAAGGTGTCTGTACTGGCTGTTGTGTAATCGGCTCTTGGGCTTGCTGATCTCTCTATCTTATTCTATACTGTGGTTGTTGCTGCCCACAAAAGTTAGGATTTCTAACTTGTGGCTCCGGTTTGTCAAGTTTCACTCTTTCAAGCATCTACTCTACCTTCCGAAGGAGCTGATCTACCGAGGAAGATTCTTCCTTTGCAGTGACCTTCTTCTCTGCCTTTTCTCTAGCTCTCTTGGTTAGTAGATTTGCTTCAACGCTGACCGCTATCTTCTGCATGTCTTCCATTGTGTCCGGTTCTCTTTCTCTCAATTGATAAGCCATGTCAGCATCAAAACCATCCGGGAACTTCAATATCGATAGTCCCACAGGTGGCCTTAGATTATCTGGAATTTCATTATAAAATGTATTGAATCTAACGCAAAAATCTTGGACTGAATCACCAACATTTCTCTTGATTTGCTCATATTCGGCCAGAATTTGAAGAGGATTCTTTTTCACTTCCCAATGGTTTAAATATTGTCTTTGTAGGTCAGCCAAGGTAGCGATACGTGTAGCTGGCAAACCTCTGAACCATTTCCTCACTTCACCTGCAAATGTCTATACAAAAAGTCTCATTGCCACATTCTCCGCATCGATCTCATGAAGTTCATAGAAGTCTGCATTCTGTCCACATGTTGCTGAGCAGTAATGCCATTAGGAGTGCCATCAAAAAATGGGATTTTGCTTTTGTAATCAGCGAGCATATCATCTTAAACTTGAGGCAAAACAAGAGGTACAAAACGGGCAGCCATCATTCTTGGCAGATTTGTCCTTGGAGGTGTTGGAGGAGTGTGCACAATTTGTAAGGGGCTAGCAATTTTAGTTTGAAGCTGAGCTACTATGTAGTTATCAATAGACCAGTTAGCCCTTTCCATCTCCAGGTCTACAAGAAACTGTGGATTATGGACAATAGAGTCAACTGCCCTTTCGGATTTGGTTTCGAACAACGATAATTCAAACTACTCATCAAACTCTAGCTCTTCAATATACTCAAAAATGTGCGGGCATAATGGGATTTGAGCACGGGCAATATAGAGCTTTCTTGATGACGAATTCTTGAAATCAAATTTGGATTTTTGTAAATGTGCGGAGGGTCAGGATCTAGAGTAGCTCTGGTATATCTTCTAGAAGCTAGCATGCTATTGAGAAAAATCAAAGGACACAACCAACTTTACTCAGCCTATCAAATCCTAAAGTTATCATTCGAAACCTTAGAATTATTAAGAAACAAGGGGATTGCTTTCGTATCCCCAGTCGAGTCGCCACTATGTTAGCACCTAAATCCACCTTAGGCTGAAAGAAGGCAAAACTCAGGGTAACCACAAACCACGCTTAGTTTAGTAGCTAGCCCTACCAAAATAGGAGAGGCCTCTCTCCGAGTCACACTCATTGAATAGATAAACGAAAAGGCCTGAGATGACTTACAGTGAACAATTTATTTTAGGCTAGTAAGTGAATATGGATACAAGAAGTGATTTTTATGAATGACTGTGTTTCTAGGATGGTATGGGGCCAATGGACCTCAATGAAACAGAGAATTTAATACAAAGGCACGGATTACTTCGTGAGGCAAGATAGGCAGAAAGCCTAGCAATTTAGTTTAAGATAGTGCAGAATGGAGAGATTGATTAAGAGGGTGAAAAGGGCATGAAAAACATGAACCCTTTTCAACAGAAGAATGAACACTGAACATGAAATTTTCCCACAAGCAGAGCAATAAAATTGAATTCTACCTTAGCTAACTTAGAAAATCTCACTGGAAATGAATATGAATGAACTATGAAACATAACAAGATACATATAAAACATAAGAGACACATTTTCTACACTCACAACCACATGAATCTCATCAAACAGAGCCACTACCTGTCATTAATCCTCTGTAAAAAATATACAATGCAGAAACAAAGTTTCTTTCCCACAGTCTCCCAGAAGTTACAAGCCAACCAACCCTTTGCAAATTGTTTGCATTCAATATATAGAATGCGCCATGAAGAGATAGAATGCCCAAGGGTTGGGGAGTTACTTGAATCATTACAAAAAGAAGGTGGAGAGCCAAACATCAGCTACAGGTGCAACGCCAGAAACATGACAAATGGCTTGGGTGACCCTTTGCCTTCCTTTGCCACTTGGATAGATGCCCATCTGGAGTGAAAATAATTTAAATGCCACCTTTGGTGCTAAAAAGTGAAGTGTATATGGGAGGGCCCACTTATGAAAAGTCGCGAAGCGAAATTTCATGAAACATAGGCAATTAGGGTCTTTTTTCCTATATGTGTCGTGGCATTTTCTGTATGCGCCGCGCCACTTTGAGGCTAGTTTTGAGGCACTTACAGGAGTCCAAAATGTGCCCAAGTGTGCTTGTTGGAAAGAATTTCCTGTCTACTTTCCAACCCAAGTAAATTCTTGAATTTGGAGCTCATTTACTCTTCCAAATCTTCATTCTCCCAAGACTTCTTCCTGTGTGTCAAAATAGGGGTAGTGAGGCCATTTTTGGGTGTTTTTAACCTCCTGGAGACTCAAATCATGCCCAAATTTCTTGCCCGAGTGCTAGTAGTTGTGATTTTGCATGCTGAATCCAAAAATACAAACCATTTCTCATTTGGAGCTCCCAATCCTATGCGTCGCGCCGGTGGCGTGGCGCGTATAGAGAAAAAACTTGTGTTTGTGCCAAAACATTTCCATGTGACGAAAATTGTCCCAAATTTCTTGAAATTTGGGCTGGAGGTTCTCTAAGAGGCACTATGCTGGGCCACAGAAGCTTTGGGCAAGATTTGAAGCCGATATTTCTTTTTTGCCTCTTTTGTTGCTCTGCTCAGTTTGGCCTTCAAGCTCTTTATCCGGGCCTTTACACTCATGTTCCGTGCCCTGTAATGACAAGCCGTCCTCCTCAATATGGTTTTGTCTCTGTTGGCCTTCTCTAGCAGTCTCTACAGGTGGTTATTGACCCACTCTAGCCATGACTCATGGTCATTGTTGATCTCTTGCTACAAGGTAGTGAGCTCGATCCTCCTTTGTTGGGCATCTTGTCCTTTCTTGCGGATGCTTTGCAGCTCCATGATTGCACGCTGTTCCTCAAGCTACTCCTTCCTCTACTCTAGATACTTGATGATCCATCTGGCTCTCTCCACATTGTGTATCAAGTCTTGGATCTCCGTTTCCTACTCCTGAATGGTCATCCTAAGTCGGGCATTCTCTGCCTCTGCCTCATCATCCTGAATGAGGATGACATTGGTCTCCTGTACACCTGATGGCCCCTCATCATGCATGGGCTTCTTTCCCTTGTCCGGTACCTATGTCGTTGATGTCGGAAGTGAGGCCCCTTCAACCCTGTGTGGAGATAACACTCACTTTGCTGCTGCAAACAAGTGCCTACTGCCTCTCTCATATGTAACAAAAATTGGCATGGTAGTGGTCTCATGGTGCTCATGCTGATGAGAAGGACCACCCATCTCCTGCTCTGGCTCTAATAGTACCTGTGATGTGCTGAAGAAGTCACGGGAGATGAAGTCCTCCCAGGCAATGCCCTGCAATCCCAACTGATGATCTACCAAAATATGGATAAGAGCAAAGTGGTACACACTGTTAAGCTGCTGCTGAGGGGTCTTATGCAACATGAAGGTGTTCATCCTCTCTATGTTCCTGCATATGAAAAACGGGAGGTTCATCATCCTCACCCTGGTAAAATGCATGAGAAACCGGATGTGATAGGCATATAGTCGAGAGAACCTCCCCTCACAGCTGAAGTATTTCATGATCAATCACATGAGTGGAGCATACTCATCTTTCAAGTATCTAAAGGGAAAGACTCTTATAAGCTGACTCAAGAATCTGGCCTTGATGTAAGGCTCATAGTGTTACCTATCCACCTTCTTCTTCTTATGCCACTGTTCTCCAACATTTGGTATACCTGTTGCCACTGATATAGTTTCTGGTGTCAATGTGAAAGTGACCCCGGCCAAGATAGACTGACCTCCATGTAGATGAAGCACAAATAGACGGGCCAACTCATGATGAACTCTAACATTTGCCACCCTTTGACAAAATTCAAAACATGCTAGGTGCTAGAAACATGACATGGCAAGAGGGCATGCTTGTAATTCAGTGAGGGTAGTGGGCTCATCCCTGACACGTTTGCCACTCTTATGGTGTCTCCTGGGAGCCTGCTCTTCTGAGGATGAGTCACTTTGTGTCTCCATCTCATACTCTAACGAATGCTATGATGTCATGACTGCAGTGTGGACTGTGATTAGGCTACCCTTTGATGATGGTGTGAGGCTGGGTGCCTTTGTGATATCTGTCACCAAGGGGAACAATGAAACAGGGAGTATTAGGAAGGGAGTAATGTAATGGGAATAGGGGTTATATGGAGAAATTTGTTTAGGGATATGGGAGGAGTTTGGGTATTTTGATAGGGTAGGGTTTGGGGTTTTGACAAGGTAGGGTTTGGGGTGTCATGTTGACCAAATGTGGAGCGATAAGGGAGAGGGTTTGATAGTAATTTAGGGCAGGGATTTTAGGAAAAATGAGAAAGGGAGGATAGGAAAAATGGTAGGTGAGGGGAAAATGATGGGTGGAATGGAACCTTGGCTTTAACATTACACTTTAACAACCCTAGCCATCATGGTTTTCGGAGATTTCTTAAGGTTGATTTCATTGAATTTGGTTGCATTCAAACATCTCTATAAACACCATATCATTGATAAAATTTGATGAGCAAGTGATGTTATAAGGCCTACCTTCCAATTTGGTGTGCTTCACAAAAATTTGGAAGTGATTGGGCACTTGTTTCGGCCCTTGGTTTGTGTGCATTGCGCGCAAAGCCCAGTGTGCCACACCCTAGGTATGCGCCGTGCCCTGGGTATCCACCGCGCCCTGGGTATGTGCCGCGCCCTTTGTGTGCGTTGCGCACCTGAATATGTGCGTCGCGCCCTCTAAAACCGCGTCCAACTCACTCAAACACTCACGATTGCACAGTTACACCTTTTGCAAAGTTTCTCCAAGGCTTGGATTAGTACAATGCCTTTGGTTTTGATGAAAATTTTTTATATATAGCCTTAGAAGAGATGGGTTTAATTTTTTCTTCCTTGAAAACCCATTTTTCTAATGTTGTGTTTTGACACTTTTTCACTGACTTTAAAACACATTGATTTTCACTTTTCCTTTGAAATTTTAGCTCAAATGATGAAATTTTCGGCACTCTTTGCAGAGATTGCATGACAGGACATTTGGCCATAGAAACCATGACTGCATCTGAAGAAATCAAATGACAACTTTTTTGAAAATTTTGTCATAAATGACACTGTTTGACTTTTCTTCAAAACAGAGTTTTGAAGAAGAGTCGAAGTCTATCCACATGATGATGAAGCTCTTTGAATCTTAACTGTGTAAGGGCTTCACTCTAGCCTGCATGGATTTACTGGACATGTTCAAAGACCAAATTGATGAATTCCTAGACCTAAAGATCGAAAATGCCTTTTTTCCTTTAAAGGACCAGACCTTGACTGTCATGGACTTTGATGACTATTGACAAAAGACCTGAGCCAGCAGGAGCCAGACATGAGGGGGAATGACTATCATGACCTTCTCTGTTAGATTATGGGATGCCCCTAGCGGAATGCAGATAGGTGAATGGAGCGGGACACCTAAAAAATGAAATGCATGAAGATTTTTGATCTTTGACGAAGGACTAACCAGACCAAATCTAACACTATCTAGAAACACTTGGGGTCAGACTCAGGTGATGAAACAACAGTCGCAGCCACAGGTATAAAAGGTAAAAATTTTGAAGCATCTACAAGTAATTCTACACAATCTATTCATAATGAAGATAATGAGAAGAAAAGACATGAGATTTTTCATATTAGAGTTATTTCCAAGCACCAAAAGGCTGATACTTTATTTGATAGCGGATCACAAGTAAACTTGATTTATGAAGAAATTGTAAAGAAGTTGGGATTACTAAGCACACTTCACAATAATCCATATCCATTAGGTTGGGTATGTGATAAAGCTGCAAGTGACTAGACAATGTAAACTTAGGTTTTCTATTGGATCAACATTTGTAGATGAGGTTGAGTTAGATATAGTCCCCTTGGATATATGTGGTATTGTTTTAGGAAGTCCATACTTGTATGATAGAAAAACCATTTTCTATAGAGCTGAAAATAAGTATCAACTAACTAAAGATGGAATAGAATATATTGTAAGAGCTCATAAACTAAAAAATAATTGTTCTGTCATAAACTCAGGGCAGATGAAAAGAATTGTAAATTCATGCAAGCAATTTTTACTAATGGTTGTAAAGGAAAGGAACCCTGATAAAACTAGTGTGTTTGAGGGTTGTGATGCTAAACAGAAAGATGATTTAGTTAAATTTGTTTTAGAATATGATATCCTATTTCAAGAACTTAAAGGTCTGCCACCCAAAAGCGAAATAATACATGATATTCATTTGCAGCAAGATGCTCCATTACCTAACATCAGAATGTACAGGTTATCCACTTTAGAGAATGCAGAAATCAAGAAGAAGGTACAGGAGCTACTCAATAAAGGGTTCATAAAACCAAGCACATCACCATGTGGATCTCCAATTGTGTTGGTGAGAAAGAAAGATGGTTCATGGAGGATGTGCATTGATTATAGAGCACTGAATAAAATAACGATCAAGAATCGTTATCCTCTTCCTCGCATTGATGATATATTAAATCAGCTAAAAGAAGCAATTTACTTTTCCAAGTTGGAGTTGCATAGTGGTTATCATTAGGTCAGAGTTACAGAACAAGATGCATGGAATACTACTTTCAAAACAAAGCAAGGGTTGTATGAATGGCTGGTTATCCCTTTGGCTTAACTAATGCTCCTGCCACTTTCATGAGAGTTATGAATGATTTACTCCGGCCTTTTATTGGTGATTTTGTAATTGTATATTTAGATGACATTCTTGTTTTCAGTAAAACATGGGAAGAACATTTGAAGCATGTAAAGTAGACTTTGGATGTTTTGAAAAGATAAAATCTCTATGTGAAATTATCAAAATGTGAATTTGGCAAAACATCTTTAAATTATTTGGGTCATATTGTAGGGGGTGGTGAATTGAAGATAGATCCCTCTAAGGTTGAAGTCATTGTGAACTTGTCTAAACCCAAATCTGCTACAGAAGTTATAGGAGTTTCCTAGGAGCAGCACAATATTGGAGAAAGTTTATTGCTAACTTTTCCTTGATTGCAGCTCCCTTACATGCTTTAACAGGATTGAATAAGGTGTTTCAGTGGGGAGGCAAATAACAGAAAGCCTTTGACACCCTGAAAGAAAAAATTAGTACAGCACCAGTACTAGCATTTCTAGATCTTCAACAACCATTTGATATTGAAACAGATGCCAGTGACTATGCCATGGGAGCAGTGTTGATGCAACATGGTAAACGCATATGTTATCCTTCTGACACATTTAATTCTGTAGTAGTTAATTATCCCACATATGACAAAGAATTGTATGCATTAGTGCAGAGTGTGAAAGATTGGAAACATTACCTATTGGGCAAAGAAACAATTATACATACAAGTCATCAACCACTTCAATATTTGCACTCACAAACTAAATTGCAGCAATCAAGACATTATAGGTGGATGGGTTTTCTACAACAATTTCATCTTGTCATCAAATATAAGAAAGGCATACACAATAAGGTTGCAGATATGCTATCAAGACCAATCATAAATGCATCTACTATACTTAAGCATAACTCAGTAATGCATGAAAGCTACATTGAACAATATTCTCAAGATGTAGATTTTAAAGATGTACATGCAACCTTAATTCATGGCAAACAAGTAGAAGAATTGGATTATTATGTTAAGGACCAACTCTTGTATCATTTGGGAAAGTTATGCATTCCACAAACTGAAAGAGTTAACATAATCTGACAAGCACATACTTCTCTTATATCAGGTCATTTTGGTGTAAGTAAAATAGTTGCACAGCTGCAAAGGTTCTGTTATTGGCCAAGAATGCATGAAACCGTTTCTAGATATGTTAAAGGGTTTACCATGTGTGCTAAAAGTAAGCCTGACAATAGAAAAATAGGCTTGTACACTCCACTTCCAGTTCCTTCTCGTCCTTGGGAAAGTGTTTCCATGGACTTTGTTGGGGGATTGCCAAAATCTAGAAAAAGTCATCATTATTTATATGTTATTGTGGACAAGTTCAACAAAATGTGTATTTTAATACCTTGTAACAAGCAGATTACAACTGAACAAACAACATAGTTATTCTTTCAGCATGTATGGGTTCATTTTGGGTTACCCACTTCCATTGTATCTAATCGAGATTTCCGATTTGTTGGGAAGTTTTGGTCAAGTGTATGGGAATTGATGGACACCAGATTGAAGAAGAGCACAACATTTCATCCACAAACAGATGGCCAAACAGAGGTGGCCAATAGGATAGTGATCCAGTTTCTCAGGGGCTATTTCAGCAAGCATCCCAAGCTTTGGGATGAACATTTGTATTATGTGCAACATGCTTACAACCTTGCCAAGCACTCTTCTACTCAGAGATTTCCTTTTGAGACATTTTTGGTTTTACACCAAAGTCTCCCTTTGATTTTGTCTTTGGTAAAGACATAGAATTTGATGGACATAGTGATGTGGACAAAGCAACCAAATTCATTGAAAAGATCCAAGAAATTCACCAGGCAATGTAGGAACAGCTGGAAAAAAGCTAGTCCAAGTACAAGGCAAGGCATGACAAGCATCGAATTGAGCATAGCCTCCAAATTGGTGATCAAGTATGGTTTTACATCAGAAAATACATAATGCAAGGTGAAGGTAAGAAGCTGAAGCTAATAAGGTATGGGCCTTTAAAGATACTTGAGAAAATTGTTGAAAACGCTTTTCACCTTGATTTGTCAGCTTATTTGCACATCAATTCAGTCGTTAATGTAGAGAACTTGAGACTGTTTGAACCTTCATTGATTGAAGATCCCGAACAGCAAAGTCAGTTGCCTTCTATTGATGATCTGTTGGTTGAATATCTCAATGAGTTACAGGAAGTTCTGGATAGAAAGGTGAGAACTACGTGCAAAGGGGATATTGAGTACCTCAAAATCAGACTCAAAGGTTCAAAATCAAGCAGTGAATGATGGATATAAATTGGAAAAGTGAGGAAGTTGTATCCTCACTTGATCGATGCTTAAAACCAACTTTTGGTGGTCCAAAAGCTTTTCAGTGGGAAGGTGTGATCCAAAATGGATCCTAAAAACCCTCTAAGTCTTCAAAGATCAAAAACTATCGTGAAGGAAAAACCTTAACAAAAGGCGGATTACACTATTAAGAGAGAAAAAACATGAAAAATGGCCAAAAAAAGATTCTATCAGAGGTGGCTTTATGGGAAGTGCGATAACGATCAGCGAAATTAAACGAGGATCGTCGATCAAGTGTACAGATCAACGGTCCAGACTAAACCGCTCTATCGCATCATATATATATATAAGGACTTAACCACGACTTGAAGGATCAGCGATACACAATTGCGATATCGAAATATTGCATCACAACATTATAAGGGGTGATGTTAAAGAGGCCAGTGACCATGCGATGCGCTGATAGCCAATAAGGCCGATTGGCACAATCGGTGATCGAAAGCCAAACAAGAGATGCGACATGTGATATGGCTGGACCCGAAAGGGTTATGAATGCGATATTAAAATATTTGAAGTCCGGAATGAAGCCATTTTGTTGAGATTTTATTTGTATTTGGGATTTTTCATAATAAACCCAAATACAAAGGAACCCGTGACCGAGCAACTTGCAATAGCGATACAAGGGTGGACCTCATGGCTTTTAGGGAAGATTTAATAACATTTCAGGTCTGATAAAAGGTATTTTTATGGATTTTACAGTGTTTTATGCATATTTATTTGTGTAAAAAGAGAACATCTGTTTTGAGATTTCTATCATGCTAATGGTCCCTTCCGTTACAAGATAGGTGGCCACCATCCTTGAAGATGTTTAATAGTGATTGTTTAACGTTCAAAGAGGATTTGAGTGGATAGAAGCCAGGAGCTAGAGAGTCGGAAGGGAAAAATGAACAGACAAATTTCGATTGGCTTAAAAGTCATTGAATGACAGAGAAAGAGGTAGGAAGTGCTGAGATAGAGAGAAAATAGAGACAGAGAGTAATTGGGAGAGTCTGTGTACTCAAAAAGACATGGGGGATCCAAGTAAAGCCCTATTATTTTATTCTTGTTGTGTTGAGACTCAATTTGAGCTCACATTTGTAGAAGCTCTGCTCTTGAAGACATAATAGAGAGTTCACCACTGAAATATAGACCAGGAGATGTAGTCCAAGAGTTTTAAGTGAACTCCTTGATTATTTGTTGTGTTATGCGTGTATCTGTTATGTTTTTCTAACTGCTTCATTGTATATCTTATTCGCAATCTTTTCGATCCGTTGCACTAAGTAGTATAGGTAAATCCTGCACATGAGTCTGTAATACCTTAATATTAGTCTAAGATCGCATTTTCAGATCAATTGGGTTAGATTGTTCACCTCTTATCATAAGGGGTTTGGTCTTTTCTTTTGCCATTATCCTTTTCATCTCTGTATCTCTTACCTCCTCATGATTCATCCATAATGCTAAGGCCATCAGTTGAAAGTCTCCTAGCTTTGAATTTGGGTACCACGCATTTAAATCTTTCAAGGCCAAGTTGTGTAGGTAAAACTCAGATATTTTTGCTCATCTTCCAAGGTGCCTTGATCACAGAGATCAATTAATTATCTATAGTATTGGAAGGGCATAGTTCCTCTTTGTGCTAGGGTCTTTATTTGGAATTGTAGCCATTGTTCCTTGAGATACAAGGCATAATACTTTGCTGGTATCCTACATTGGATTGCCTCCATGTTGGAATTATGATACATATGTTGTACTTGATGTCAACCCATTCATCTCAGATGATAAATCATAGTGCAGAAAAGTTCATGCACTTTCATGAAGGTAAAAGTTTATTTCATGTAGAGAAAAGTTCACGCACTTTTATGCAGAGAAAAGTTTATTTCATGTAGAAAAAAAAAATTCACGCACTTTTATGTGGATAAAAAGTTTATTTCATGTGGAGAAAAAGTTTATTTCATGTGGAGAAAATTTCACGCACTTTTATGTGGAGAAAAAGTTTATTTCATGTGGAGAAAAGTTCACACACTTTCATGGTTGCTTCATGGTATTGTTCCGACAGTTTTTTGATCCTATGGTTTTGATCCTATGGTTTTGGTCCGTGGTATTGCATCCAAAAGTGTTGATCCCAAGTATTGGGTTCATGGTATTGTGTTATTATGGTTTTGGACCGTGGTATTGTGAAAGGCCTAAGACTATAAAAGGGGAAGGAGATCATTTGGCAAAGCATCATCTGAATTGTTATTAAATATCTGATAAAGTGCTAGATCTGGAACACTGTGATTGGGTTATGGTGCAGATCTGGATTTGAATAAAGAAGGAACCTGAGCGCAAGGAGAAGGATAAGTTCTATTGATGGGTCTTAATCTTTAAGCTTGAATGATAG
>APFE030496742.1:85778-133040 GCA_000404065.3 Pinus taeda
GGTTGTAGCTCCCTTCCAGGAGAGTCTGGAAAACGAGAGAGGGTTGTAGCTCTCTGCAGGTTGCAGCCTGTGTACTGGTAAAGGACTGCACCAGTACAATTGTAAGAAGTTTCTAATTGAAAGAAGATAGAGACATATTGCAGCAGGTGGTTTTCACCCACATTGGGTTTCCACCTTATATCATGGTGTTCATGTGTGTGGCTTATGTATGATGATCTGTTCTATTTTACTGCACCTGTTTACTGTTAATATGGTTGATAATGTTCTAATGCACTCATTAAGGATCAACTAACTGAATCATAAGAAGTTGTGGAAGTAGCATATATGAATCTGAATATGGAAATGAAAAAGTTTTATTGATGTGATAATACTGATTCACCCCCCCCTAAGTATTATTTCCAACACTCCAAGGATAAACTAGCGATAGTTTCCAACTGGCTTTCCCTTTCTTGTGATTGTCCCATTAGCCATGTGCTTTTTGCTTCTAACTAAAATTTCATCATTTCTTATCTGTCCCTTATGCTACTCAGTTCTTTTCCCATCCCCTACAATTTCTCCTCAATATGGCCTACATCCTCCACCTTTTTTGATTTGGCACTTTGTATCCACATGTGTGTCCTTGCTTTCTCTTTTTCAAGTTCAAAGAATAGGAGAATGGAAAACATATGTGGGATTACCCTACCTCCTTCAATGAACCTGTAGTAGGAGCTGAGGTTTGGCTGTGGACTAGGTTCTCTTAGTTCTTGATCTTCTTTCTTTGTTTCTTATTGAGTGATACCTTCTTGGTCCCTCTTCTGTGTTTCTTGTAGGTTTCATAGTTTCATGTAGGATGGCCTCTACTTCTTGTAGGTTTGTCTGTGTCTCCTGTAAGATACCTTTTCCCTTTGGTGAGGCAAACCTTGTGGCAGGCCTCCTAACATAAGTAATTGGAGACTTGGGAGAGGCTTGTTCTCATGACCCTTCTCCTCGATTTTTCCCTATAGGCACTACCTTTTCTTGCTGCTTTGGTGAATCCTCAATGAGAATTGGAGATTTGGTGGGAGTTTGAGGTCTCCCCTTTCTAGTCCTAGTGCTCCTTCTTGTCCTGAAGTACAGTGTGATTTTTCTTTGCCTCTTCCCCTTTGATTTGATAGGTGTACTTAGGGCAATAAGAGTAGCTGCTTCCTCTTTCTCTATGGGCTCTGGAGAAACCCTTAGTGATTCTTCTCCTTCTTTGCCTTGAGTTATAGACTTTGGCTCATGCTTCTGTCCTTTTTCCTCTTTTCCTCTTTTCCGTTTTCCTTCGCATTCTCTTCTTTGTCTCCTCCTTCCTCTTTTTCTTCTTCCTCTATTTCTTCATTCTGTCCATCTGTCACTTCTTTTGTTTCTTCCCCTATCTCTCCTTCATTCTCCTCCTCTATTTCTTCTTCTTTTTCTTCCTATGTTTCTTCTTCATTTTCCTCTATTTTTTCTTAATTTTCCTCCTTTGTTTCTTCTTCCTTCTCACCAGTAGTGGGGATTTTGTCATATTCAATAGCTTGAATTTCTCCTTTTGCCAACATGTCTTTAAAGGTTGTCCATGCAATAGGGAGTCTTAGGTTTTGTAGAGAATCTTCAAGGATGAGTTTGATCAACCCATGATGCACTAGTTGTTGATGTTTTCCCTCCTGCACTTTGATGCTCATGTCTATCATTGATTGTAGAATAAAATTGGGTGTGATCAATCTATTTTGAGGAGGTGTGTTCTCTCCAAATCTCAGTTCTTTGAGGATTCTGAACTGGTATCCATACACCACACTGTATCTCCCTTCACATGAAATGTATTTAATGAGGTGGTAAGTGACTTCATTCCAAGGGTATGGAATGCTTTCCCTTCTAACCCCATTTTTGTCCTCCATTGCCTCCTATCCTTCAAGAAAGAAGCTTTTCTTTACAAGGGTGTTGTTACCCTTGTCTTCTTTTCTCCATGGTAACCCTAAAGGGAGTGTAGTGATTCTGCTTATAACTTTAGGGGTAATCAATACTGATAAGAATTTCACCACAATAGTGGCATTGGTCCTAGTGAGGGGTATGAGTGAGAGGGAAAAAGCCCTCGCCATGTCATCATCATATCCTCTCAATGATCCACATGGATATTAGTGGCCACCCGCCAATTCCACTTGGACCCACACCATTTCTTCTTTCATCTTTTTAGTTTCCTTAATTGAAGCACAGTTTAATATTTTTAGCAGTTTTTCGAGTCTTAAACTTTCAGAGCAGTTTTAAGGCCTTAAATGACGTTTTTTTGGAAATTTACTGCCAGTGATTTTTTATCTCAAATTGCTTTTTTGTCGTAGTCCTCGGAGATATCTTTCCAATGGGTTATCATGCACGCCAAATAGAGATAATATGACCAAGTTGTGATCCCGAAAAGTTGGTTGTCCAACTCACCCCAATGGGGCCCATAAACTCTTGGTGTTACATCTCCTTGGGTTAGGGTTTTGGTTGTTTAGGGTTTGCTCTTATTGTTCAATAATAAAAAGGCCCTTGAGCCTCATTGTAAGGCAATTTAGAGGCATGTAGCTGCCACATCTCTTCTCATTGATAAGATATCATCATCGTAGTTGGTTTATTTCCACTTTTGTTTGTAAGCATACTTCAATATCTTACATTAATGAAATGAAGTATTATGTCTGCTGCATCTCTGTGTTTATGGTTATCTATGTAATTTTTTGTGTTCCTATTTAAACTCGGATCACTCATCCTCTCAAAGAGCCCCATCCATTGGTGCCTTGTGAAATTTTCCACTACAAGAGGGTGTTGGTAGATCCTTTCTCTATTTGTGGGTTCTCTCTTGTTGAAACCTCCTGTCATCTTTCCTTATTAATTGTGGAGGCTTGTGTGGATACAATTTAAGAATTCTGGTAGGTAAGGAACATTTGAATGTTGACTTTTAGTGACATGCAATGCAATTCTCCTATACTGAGATGTACTGTAATTTTCCTAACCAAATTGAGGATTTTTTCTTTCAAATGGAAAATATGGAAGGTATACCTTATACCTCACTTTGCTACATCCTGGCGAGGATAACCCTTGATTTCACCTCCTTCAGTGCCCACTGACAGTCTTGTAGTTTATTTGTTATAGATCCGATCTGAAAATATAAGATAATAGAAATATACCCAAGAAATAACAAGATAAAACCCTTTACTAATAGAAATGCTTCACTTTACTAATATCAAACCCTTAAGGTAGGGCAACACCATACGTTCACTCCTTAAGGAATGAGACCACTGCACAAGCCATATGTTGTTCATACAATATTCCTTGACACCTCTCAACGGGGAATCTCTAGCCTTTATATAGGCCTCATACATACAATACCATGGGTCATTACCATGGTTCACTCAATACCATCTATCTAATACCATGGGCTTATTACATTATTGTTAACTACTTGTGGTCCCTCACATGATATGGGTTAACCACCTTATTTATTATTATGGCCCATCCCATTATTACATTATTCCCTTGGGTAACTCCCTTTGTACCCCATATTATCCCCCTAGGTATATTACATTCCACCCCCCTTAAGATGTTTCATCCCCAAAACATAGGAAGAACACAAATAATAAGATCTACTCAAAAAAGTAGTCCACTGGTACCATGCATGTGCATCTAGTGATGTAAAAGAAAGGTGAACCATCAATCTAGCTGGTGCCTCACTCACTTGAGATGGAAGCTGATTGTCACAACTCTTCTGTGTGGATCGTCGCTCCTCTCTATCTATCATGCCAGGGTTGTTGTTCTTATGGCTAATTTGTTGCCATCTTGTTGGTTGTTTTCTTGCAGGGTGATGTGGGTGGTGATATGCTGAAGTTTTAACCCACAATGTCTTTTTCTTTAATTCACCACCTAATGGAGCCTGATTGGTAGTTGGTATATGTTGTGGAATCTTTTATTGTTGTTTATCTTCCAATATTACTTCAACCACTAATTCCTCATCTGATGGATCTGTACCTGTAACATTTTCTGCTTCGGCCTCCTTGGACTCTACTTGTACTTGGTTTGATGTTTGTGTTTGGTTGTTGACCATCAAGGGTTCATCATCTGATGTGTCAATCCCTGGAACATCTTCTTCTTGGGTCTTAATGGAAATATCCTATAATGTAATTTTCTTCTTTTTATACCAGAGCTTCAGGAATTCCTTCTGCACATTAATATTGACAGTACCCACAGATTCCATCCAAGGATATCCCAAAACAACATCTATGTTATCCATATCTGAAGTATAAAAGTCACAATGCAACACATACTTATCCATAGAAAGCTTCAAATCTTTATAAACTTGAACATCCCCATTATCAACCTATGTGTTTTCAATGTGTTTTGTTGGAACTTGCAATTTTTTTGTCATATTAACATTGATAAAATTATGCTTGCAACTAGGATTTATAGACACAAGATCTTCTCCTTCTAAATATATCCATGAACCTGCAATAAGAAAATACCAGCAGAAAATAACCCTTTAGGTTTCTTGGTTTCCTTGTTTCCTTCAAAAATAAAATCTTTGCTAGATTTTTTGGTTTCCTCCTTTCTAGTATGAGACCATTTGTCTAAAAGTAGTTCTTCAATTTTGTTAGCACGACATAACTTTAGAATCTCACTGTCAAGTGATTTCCACCATATAGTAGCCTCATCTTTCAAATAATACCCTATTTGTCATTCCAACACCCTCAAAAGTCAAACTTAAGATGTGCTATAAAATTTTCAATCGAAGACCCATTATATTTTCCTGTAAAAAACTTACTGTTATAAGCCATGCAGAGGGTTTTTGAAAACAAATCGCTTACTTGGCGAAAATTTGAAATGGCCACAATTTAGTCAATATTTCTCAAAATCACTATTACAACCTATTTTGAAAAATGGAACAACCATTCTGCATCTTCCCATCTAATATAAATCCCGATCTAGGTAGTGGAATTTCATATCCGTGCTACAACTATCCCGTCATCACAAAAAAATTGCTGAAAAAATAGCTGATTTTAAATCAGCGATATCTCCCTCATCCGGACTTTGATTCGACTGATTTTTTTTTTTGAAATTAGGTATCTTTTCACAAATAATCTAGATCTATAATTATATTCTACATATTTTGCACCAGAACATATAGATCTACGCTGCAAACTTACTGCTCCAAAAACTGTCTGCAATAGCACTGATTTTTAAATCAGCGAGATCTCCTTCATCCGGACTCCAATTCGACTGATTTTTTTTTAAATGGAATATTTTTCATCAAAAACCCAAATCTGCAATTAGATTTTGCCCCAAATCATATAGATCGGATCTGCAAATTCACCGCCCTGAAAAATGTCTACAACACCACTGATTTTTAGATCATCAATATCTCCTTCATCCGGACTCCGATTTGGTCGATTGTTTTTTTTGAACTTGGATGTTTTTTCACAAAGAATCCAGATCTGCAATTAGATTTTGCATATTTTGCCCCAAAATGTATAGATCTAATTTGCAAACTCACTGCCCCAGAAAGTTCCTGCCAAAAAAAAAAAAAAATCTCTACTTTTGCCTAAGAAAGTGCTTTGATACGACTTGTTATAGATCTAATCTGAAAATATAAGATAATAGAACCCAAAAAATAACAAGATCAACCCTTTACTAATAGAAATGCTTCACTTTATTAATATCAAACCCTTAAGTTAGGGCAACACCATACATTCACTCCTTAAGGAAGGAGAACACTCCACAAGCCATATTCCTGTTCATACAATATTCCTTGACACCTCTCAACAAGGAGCCTTTGGCCTCTATATAGGCCTCATACATACAATACCACCGGTCGTTACCATGGTTCCCTCAATACCATCTATATAATACCATGGGCTTATTACATTATTGTTAACTACTTGTGGTCCCTTACATGATATGGGTTAACCACCTTATTTATTACTATGGCCCATCCCATTATTACATTATTCCCTAAGGTACCTCCCTTTGTACCCCATATTATCCCCCCTATATATATTACATGATTCCTCTGTATCATGTAGGCTTCTTGTAGGTTTCTTTCCTTGTAGATGCTAATTGTTTCATGTAGGTGCTGCTTCAGGAAGTTTGAGCGCAACGTCATCGTTTGATGAATCCTTGAAGTTTCTTATGCTCTCTTTGTATGGGAGTCAATGTTTTATCTCCATATATGGATGATAGTGTGGGGTGGTGTGCTGGATGTCTAAGTACAAGCACCTCCTTTTCAACCATTGGTGATCCAGGTGGATGTTGGTGGCAACCCACCTATCCCACTTGGATCCCCACGACTGTCTCTTTCAGTTTTTCAGTTTCATAAATTGTAGAGAATTTACTATTTTTAGCTGTTTTTCAAGTCTTGAACTTCTGGAGCCGTTTTGAGGCCCTAACAACGTTTTTTTGGAAAATTTGGAAACAACAATGTTCCTCTTCCCAAATTTAGAGTGCTCAGATAGATCTTTCTAGCAAGCTATTGTACACATCAAACGAAGATCTGGTGCCAATGTTACGATCCCATAAAGTTGATATACCAACTTACACAAAATGGGGCCCACAATTTGGTGTTTCATCTTCTAAGGTTAGGTTTTCGAATGTTAATTGTTTTCCATTATTTCTCAACAATAAATAGGCCTTCAAGACTCATTATAACACAGTTCATAGGCATCTCTTCTTAGAGATAAGCTACCATCACCCTAGCTAGTGTACTTGCATTTTTGTTTGTAAGCAAATTTCAGTATTTTACATTAATGAAGAGAAGTATTATTTCCACTGCATCTCTGTGTTTATGGTTATCTTTGTAATTCTTTGCATTCCTGTTCAAATCCGGATTAGTGGTATCAGAGCGGTCTGCCTTTTTTTTCCTTGTTTTTCTTTACATGTCCCCAACGAGGTCAAGATATAAGGAGTTAGGGCTTGAATTGGTCAAACCTTTGCAAGATCAGCCTCGCAAATCCTCACAACCTCCCACAACGAATGAAAATAAAGACGAGGGGGCAAGAGATCCTATCAAAATCTTGCTCAAAGAAGCCCTCGAGCAACAAATGTGATGATATATAGCTTTACCTGGATCCTTCAGCGGCTACCTAGGGGCGACGCATCGGCTTCCAATAGCTACTCTGGAAACACCACACCGTTTAAGGTACAAGTTGATAAATGGTTAAATCTACTAGATGGGTATTTTTCTGTTCATTATTTTTCCAGTCAGGAAAAGATTATTTTTGCTCTTCTCAAAGTAGCCCCCCACATCAAGGACTGGTGGGAAACCTACTGTGAGTAGAAGGATGAAAGTATGGACTCACTGTTCTCAGCCACACCCACTTGGAATTCCTTCCGGGATGCCATTAAGGAGCAGTACTACCCTGTCAAAAGCTATGAGGACAAATACATAAGGTGGACCATGTTGTGGCAGGGACAAGACCAGGATATGCCAGAGTTCACAAACATTTTTCATACCCTTCGCACACAGTTGGGTATCAAAGATTCTAAGCTTTTTCTGGTACTCAGATATTGCAACTGCCTACACAGATACATCCAGGAAGATATGGAGTTCCTGAACATCTCCTCACTTGGCACGATGTACCGATATGCTATCAAGATCGAGCAAAAGTTTAAACAGAAGAAGTGAGACTTTGGATCTACGAATCGAAGACCAAAGGACAAAGCCTAGGTGGGGTGACCCAAGACAACCTGTCGAAGCTGCAAGAAAAGAGAAACACCACAAAGTCGAAGAAAGACATAGGAAAGTGGTGTGATATCCATAAGAGCCCCACTCACAACACAAGTGAGTGTCGGACCAAGCAGTCACTGGTGGTAGAGTTGAAGGCTTCAGAATTAGATGCATGTTCCGACCCTCAGTCAGAACTCGACAAGGGGGATGGAAAAGGGAAGAAGGTCATTGATGCAGAGCCTAGCACCACTATTGCCACTGCCAAGATCTAGAAGAATGAGAACAAAGATCTAGAGGAAGGGGAGCGCCTTTTCCACTCACAGATCTAGGTGAAGGGTATGCCACTGCAATTCATTGTTGATAGTGGGAGCCAAAAGAATCTCATTTCAACATAGGTTGTGAAGCAGTTGGGCCTACTGACTACACCACACTCGCAGCCGTATAGTATCGAGTGGCTTCATCAAGGATGAGATCTTTGAGTCTGCCAGTAGTGCCTCCTTCCCTATAGCATCAAACCCTTCACAGACGAGGTATTGTGTGATGTTACAACTTTGCATGTTTGTGATGTATTATTAGGATAGCCATACTTGTGGAGGCGACATGTTGTGTATGAGTCAAGTCCTCGCATTGTTATTATTTCTTTTGGTAATTTATTATACAGGATATTGGAGGTAGCCCCACCTACCGCTACCTCTTTGATCACAGCTAAGGAAGGCAGCAAGCTCATCTCATAGACTAGGAAATTTATTTTCTGTCTGGTTTTCTCCTAAATTAAGGGGAAGATCGTTGCCACATCCATGACCCTCGTGAAGGGTTCCTCCACGCAGGAAAAACAGCAAAGGGATAAGGTCATGAAAGAACATAGGAATGACTTCTCCTCACCCACAGAGGCACCACACAAGTCTCTGGTGGGCGATAAAGTTTCGTTACATCTGAAGAAAGAATGCCTTATCGGAACCCATCAGAAGCTCAAACCACCTCGACATGGTTCTTACACCATTAACAAGGTTGTGGGAAACAATGCTTTGGATCAGAACATTCCCCCATTCCTTCGCATGCACTGAGTTTTGAATGTGGACCACCCTCTACCATGCTCCCCACCATTGTGGGACACGTCAGAGATTGTAGAACAACTCATCAGGGACCAAGTCCAGTAGACGAAGGAACTCAACACAATGGGGACCATTGCTTCCTAAGGGGGAGGAATGATCTAGGTTGATGTTGGTGGCCACCCACCTATCCCACTTGGACCCCCACAACTATCTCTTTCAATTTTTCAGTTTCGTAAATTGTAGCACAATTTACTATTTTTAGTAGTTTTTCGGGTCTTAAACTTCTGGCGCTGTTTTGAGGCCCTAAATGATGTTTTTTGGAAAATCTAGGAGAAACATGGGTCCATGGACCGATGTTGCTCTTCACAAAGTTGTAGTGCTCAAATAGATCCTTCTAATGAGCTATTATATGCGTCACACGAAGATTGGGTGCCAAAGTTACGACCCCGGGAAGTTGATGTACCAACTTACCCAAAACAGGGCCCACAATTTTGTGTTTCATCTTCTAGGGTTAGGTTTTGGGATGTTAATGGTTTTCCATTGTTTCTTAACAATAAATAGGCCTTTGAGCCTCATTGTAACACAGTTCAGAGGCAACTCTTCTCAGAGATAAGCTACCATCGCCCTAGCTGGTGTATTTCGTTTCTGTTTGTAAGCATATTTTAGTATTTTATGTTAATGAAAAGAAGTATTATTTCTGTTGCATCTCTGTGTTTATGTCTATCTCTGTAATTTGTTGCATTCTTGTTCAAATCTAGATCAGTGGTATCAGAGCGGTCTGCTTTTTTTTCTCTGTTTTCCTTTGCATGTCCCCAACAAGGTCGAGTTATAAGGAGTTAGGGCTTGAACTGGTCAAGCCTTTGCAAGACCAGCCTTGCAAATTCGACGGCCTCCCATGGCGAATGAAAAGAAGGAAGAGGGAGTAGGAGATCCTATCAAAATATTGCTCAAAGAAGCTCTCGAGTGACAAAGGAATGCAATGATGGATAGCTTTGCCCAGATCCTTCAGCAGCTACCCAGGAGGCGATACATCAGTGTCCAACATCTACTCTAGAAATGCCACACTGTTTAAGGTACAAGTTAATTTTGAAATATCCATATTCGAGGGTCAGATAGACATAGATTCTGTTGATAAATGGTTAAATCTACTAGAGGGTTATTTTTCTGTTCATGATTTTTCCAATCAGGAAAATATTATTTTTGCTCTTCTCAAAGTAGCCCCCCACATCAAGGACTGGTGGGAAACCTACTGCGAGTAGAAGGATGAAAGCACATAATCATTGTTCTTAGCCACACCCACCTAGAATTCCTTCTAAGATTCCATTAAGGAGTAGTACTACCCTGTCAAAAGCTATGAGGACAAATAAATAATGTGGACCACGCTGCGGCATGGACAGGATGAAGATGTGCCAGAGTTCACAAACATTTCTCATACCCTTTGCACACAGTTGGGTATCAAAGATTCTCAGCTACATCTGGCACTCAGATACTGTGGCTACCTACACATATACATCCAAGAAGGGATGGAGTTCTCAAACATCTCCTCTTTTGGCATGGCATACCGCTATGCTATCAAGATCGAGCAGAAGTTTAAATAGAAGAAACGATACTTTGGATCTGTGAATCTGAGGACTAAAGGACAAACCCAAGGCAGGGTGATCCAAGACAACCCGTTTAAGCTACAATGTAAGAGCAACACCATGAAGTCGAAGAAAGACATAGGAAAGTGGTGTGAGTTCCATACGAGCCCCACTCACGACACCAGTAAGTGTCGGACCAAGCAGTCACTAGTGGCAGAGTTGAAGTCTTCAAAATCATATGCATGTTCCAACCTTGAGTTAGAACCCAACAAGGGAATGGCAGAGTTGAAGTCTTTAGATTTAGATGCATGTTTCGACCCTGAGTCAGAACCCAACAAGGGGAATGGCAAAGGGAAGTAGATCATTGATGCGGAGCCCAGCGCCACTGTTTCCACTGCCAAGATCCAGAAGAATGAGCTCGAAGATGCAGAGGAAGGTGAGCATATTTTCCACTCATAGATGTGGGTGAAGGGTTCACTGCTACAATTCATTGTTGACGGTGGAAGCCAAAAGAACCTCATTTCAGTACAGGTCATGAAGCGGTTGGGTCTACCGACTACACGACAGCTACAACCATAGAGTATCGGGTGGCATCACCAAGGACAAGATCTTCAAGTCTGCCAGCTATGCCTCCTTCCCTATAGCATCAAACCCTTCAGAAACGAGGCATTGTGTGATGTTACACCTCTGGATGTTTGTGATGTATTATTAGGCTAGCCATACTTGTGGAGACGACATGCTGTGTATGAGTCAAGGCCTCGCGTTATTATTTCTTTGGGTAATACATTATACAAGATACCAAAGGTAGCCCTAATCTAGGTGGATGCTGGTGGCCACCCACCTGTCCCACTTGGACCCCCACAACCTTTGCAATTTTTTAGTTTCTGTAATTGTAGCACAATTTACTATATTTAGCAGTTTTTCGGGTCCTCAACTTCCGGAGTCATTTTGAGGCCCTAAACAACGTTTTTTGGGAAATCTGTGAGCAGCATGGGTCCATGGACCGATGGTGCTCCTCCCAAAGTTGTAGTGCTCGGATAGATCTTTCTAACGAGCTATTGTACGCATCAAATGAAGATCGGGTGCCAAAGTTATGACCACGAGAAGTTGATGTACCAACTTACCCAAACGGGGCCCACAATTTGGCGTTTCATTTTCTAGGGCTAGGTTTTGGGATGTTAAAGGTTTTCCATTGTTTCTCAACAATAAATAGGCCTTTGAGCCTCATTTTAACATAGTTCATAGGCATGTAGCCACCGCATCTCTTCTCAGAGATAAGCTAACATTGCCCTAGCTGGTTTATTTCCATTTTTGTTTATAAGCATATTTTAGTATTTTACATTAATGAAATGAAGTATTATTTCTGTTGCATCACTGTGTTTATGGTTATCTCTATAATTTAGTGTGTTCCCGTTTAAATCTGAATCAGTGGTATCAGAAAGGTCTTCTTTTTCTCTTTTTTTCTTTGCATGTCCCTAATGAGGTCGGGATATAAGGAGTTAGGGCTTGAACTGGTCAAACCTTTGCAAGGAAGGCCAACCTTGAAAATCCCAACAACCTCCCATGGTGGATGAGAAGAAAGATGAGGAGGTAGGAGATCCTATCAAAATATTGCTCGAAGAAGCCCTTGAGCAACAAAGGAACGCGATGATGGATAGCTTTGCCCAGATCCTTCAACGGCTACCTATAGGTGACGCATCTGCTTCCAATAGCTACTCTGGAAATGCCACACCATTTAAGATACAAGTTAATTTTGAAATCACCATATTTGAGGGTCAGATAGATGCATATGTCGTAGATAAATGGTTAAATATGCTAGATGGGTATTTTCTATTCATGATTTTTCTAGTCAAGAAACCTACTGCGAGCAGAAGGATGAAAGTACGGGCTCACTATTTTCAGCCACACCCACTTGGGATTCATTCCGGGATGCCATCAAGGATTAGTACTACCCTATCAAAAGTTACATGGACAAATACATAAATTGGACCATGCTGTGGGAGGGAAGGGACTAAGATGTGCTGGAATTCACAAACATTTTTCATACCCTTTGCACACAGTTCGGTATCAAAGATTCTGAGCTGCATCTGGTACTCAAATACCACGGATGCCTACACAGATACATCCAAGAAGAGATGGAGTTCCTGAACATCTCCTCGCTTGGGATAGTGTACCGATATGCTGTCAAAATCGAGCAAAAGTTCAAACAGAAGAAGCGAGATTTTGGATCTGCAAAGTGAAGACCAAAGGACAAAGCCAAGGCAGGGTGACCCAAGACAACCCATCGAAGCCACAAGAAAATAACAACACCACAAATTCAAAGAAGGACACAAGAAAGTGGTGTGAGTTCCACAAGAGTCCCACTCATAACAGAAGTGAGTATCGGACCAAGCAGTCACTGGTGGCCGATTTCAAGGCTTCCGAATTAGATGTATGTTCCAACCCTGAGTCAAAACTCAACAACAGGAATGGAAAAGGGAAGCAGATCATTGATGAGGAGCCCAGTGCCACTGTTGCTACCGCCAAGATCTAGAAGAATGAGCCTAGAGATCTAGAGGAGGGGGAGCAGAGATCGTGAAGCAGTTGGGCCTACTGACTAAACCACACCTGCAACCGTACAGTATCAGGTGGCTTCACCAAGGATGAGATCTCTGAGTTCACTAGCAGTGTCACATTCCCTACAACATCAAACCCTTCACAGACGAGGTATTGTTTGATGTTACACCTCTGGATGTTTGCAATGTATTATTAGGACGACCATACTTGTGGAGTCGACATGATGTGTATGAGTCAAGGCCTCGTGCTGTCAATATTTCTTTGCACAATTCATTATACAGGATACCAGAGGTAGCCCTACCTATCGCCACCTCTTTGATCGCTGCTAAGAAAGGCAGCAAGCTCATCTCACAGACTAGGAAATTTATTTTCTGCCTGGTTCGCTCCCAAAGTAAAGGGAAGATCATCGCCACATCCATGACCCCCACAAAGGGATCATCCATGCAGCAGTAACATCAACAGAGGGATACGGTGATGAAAGAACACAATAAAAACTTCTCGTCACCCACAGGGGTACCACACAAGTTTTAGGTGGGAACAATGTTTGGTTACATCGGCAGAAAGAACGCCTTACTAGAACCCATCAAAAACTCAAACCACTCGGACATGGTCCTTACACCAGTACCAAGGTTGTGGGAAACAATGTCTTGGAGCTTAGCATTCCCCCATTCCTTCGATTACACTAAGTGTTCAATGTGTACCACCCTAGACCATGCTTCCCACCATTACTGGACACGTCTGAGATTGTAGAACAACTCACGAGGGACCAAGTTCAGCAGATGGAGGAACTCAATGCAATGGGGACCATTACTTCCTAAGGGGAGAGGAATGATACAGGTGGATGTTAGTGACCACCCACCTATCCCACTTGGACCCCCACAATTGTCTCTTTCAGTTTTTTAGTTTCCATAATTGTAGCACAATTTACTATTTTAGCAGTTTTTCGGGTCCTAAACTTCCAGAGCCATTTTGAGGCCATAAATGACGTTTTCTGGGAAATTTGGGAGCAACATGGGTCCATGGACTGATGTTTCTCTTCCCAAAGTTATAGTGCTTGTATATATATTTCTAATGAGCTATTGTACATGACAAACAAAGTTCGACTGCCAAAGTTACGACCCCGGGAAGTTGATGTACCAACTTACCTAAACAGGGCCCACAATTTGGCGTTTCATCTTCTAGGGTTAGGTTTTGGGATTTTAAGGGGTTTCCATTGTTTCTCAACAATAAACAGGCCTTTGATCCTCATCGTAACACAGTTCAAAGGCATGTAGCCACCACATCTCTTCTCAGAGATAAGCAACCACTGCCCTAGCCATTTATTTCCATTTCTGTTTGTAAGCATATTTCAGTATTTTACATTAATGAAATGGAGTATTATTTCCACTGCATCACTATACTTATGGTTATCTCTGTAATTTATTACATTCCTGTTTCAATCTAGATCAATCCCCATGTACTGCCACCTCTTTGATCGCTGTTATGAAAGCCAACAAGCTCATCTCATAGACTAGGAAATTTATTTTCTGTCTGGTTCACTTCGAAAGTAAGGAGAAGATAGTTGCCACATCCATGACCCCCACAAAGGGTTCCTCCACACAGCAGAAAAATCAAAGGGATACGGTCATGATAGAACACAAGAACAACTTCTCCTAACCCACAGGGGCACCACACAAGTCTCCGGTGGGCAACAATGTTTGGTTACATTTGCAGAAAGAATGCCTTACCAAAACCCATTAGAAGCTTAGACCACTTCGACATGGTCCTTACACCATTAAAAAGGTTGTGGGAAACAATTCTTTGGTGCAAAACATTCCCCCATTCCTTCACTTGCACCGTGTGTTCAATGTAGACCGCCCTCTAGCATGCTTCCCACCATTGCGGGACACATCAGAGATTGTAGAACAACTCACCAGGGACCAAGTCTAGCAGATGGAGGAACTCAACACAATGGGGACCATTGCTTCCTAGGGGGGAGGAATTATCTAGGTGGATGCTCGTGGCCACCCACATATCACACTTGGAACCCCACAACTGTCTCTTTTAGTTTTTCAATTTCATAAATTATAGCACAGTTTACTATTTTTAGCAATTTTTCTGGGTCTTGAACTTCCGGAGTTGTTTTGAGGCCCTAAACGATATTTTTTGGGAAATCTAGGAGCAGCATGGGTCCATGGACCAGTGTTTCTCTTCCTAAAGTTGTAGTGCTTGGATAGATCTTTCTAACGAGCTATTGTACGTGTCAAACAAAGATCAAGTGCCAAAGTTATGACCCCGAGAAGTTGATGTACCAACTTATCCAAAACGGGGCCCACAATTTGGCATTTTATATTCTAGGGTTATGTTTTGAGATGTTAATGGATTTCCATTATTTCTCAAAAATAAATAGGCCTTTGAGCGTCATTGTAACATAGTTTAGAGGCATCTCTTCTGAGAGACAAGCTATCATCGTTCTAGCTGGTGTTGGTGTATTTCCATTTATGTTTGTAAGCATATTTCAGTATTTTACGTTAATGAAAAGAATTATTATTTCCACTGCATCTCTATGTTTATGGTTATCTCTATAATTTGTTGCATTCCTGTTTAAATTTGGATCAGTGGTATCAGACCGGTCTGCTTTGTTTTCTCTGTTTTTCTTTGCATGTCCCCAACGAGGTCGGGATATAAGGAGTTAGGGCTTGAACTGGTCAAACCTTTGCAAGACCAGCCTCGTAAATCCTGATGGCCTCCCATGGTGGATGAAAAGAAAGATGAAGGGGCAGGAGATCCTATCAAAATCTTGCTTGAAGAAGCCCTCAAGCGATAAAGTAACACGATGATGGATAGATTTTCCCAATCCTTCAGCAGCGACCTAGGGGCTACCCATCAGCTTCCAACAGCTACTCTAGAAACCCCACACTGTTTAAGGTACAAGTTAATTTTGAAATAGCCATATTCGAGGGTCAAACAGATGCATATGACATTGATAAATGGTTAAATCTGCTAGAGGGTTATTTTTCTGTTCATGATTTTTCGAGTTGGGAAAAGATTATTTTCGCTCTTCTCAAAGCAGCCCCCCACATTAAGGACTGGTGGGAAACCTATTGTGAGCAGAAGGATGAAAGTACAGACTCATTGTTCTCAACCACACCCACTTGGAATTCCTTCTGGGATGCCATTAAGGAGTAGTACTACCTTGTCAAAACCTATGAGGACAAATACATAAAGTGGACCACGCTGCGGCAAGGATGGAAGTAAGATGTGTTGGAGTTCACAAACATTTTTCATACCCTTCGCACACAGTTGGGTATGAAAGATTCTAAGCTGCATCTAGTACTCAAGTACCAAGGCTGCCTACACGAAATACATATAGGAAGAGATGGAGTTCCTGAACATCTCCTCGCTTGGCATGGTTCACTGATACGATGTCAAGATCGAGCATAAGTTTAAATAGAAGAAGTGACACTTTAGATTTGCAAATCCGAAGACCAAAGAACAAAGCTAAGGTGGGATGACCCAAGACAACTTGTCAAAGCTGCAAGAAGAGAGCAACACCATGATGTTGAAGAAAGACACGAGAAAGTGGTGTGAGTTCCATAAGTTCTCCACTAACAACACAAGTAAGTGTCGGACAAAGCAGTCACTAGTGGCAGAGTTGAAGGCTTCAGAATTAGATGCATGTTCTAACCCTGACTTAGAACCCAACAAGGGGAATGGAAAAGGGAGGCATATCATTGATGTAGAGCCCGACACCACTATTTCCACCACCAAGATCCAGAAGAATTAGCCTGAAGATCCAAAGGAAGGGGAGCGTCTTTTCCACTCACAGATGTGGGTAAAGGGTTTGCCACTGCAATTCATTGTTGATAGTGGGAGCCAAAAGAACCTCATTTTAGAAGAGGTTGTGAAGCAATTAGGCCTACTGACTACATCACACTCATAGCAAAACAGTATCTACTGGCTTCACCAAGGACAAGATCTCTGAGTCTGCCAGCAGTGCCTTCTTCCCTACAACATTAAACCTTTCACAAACGAGGTATTGTGTGATGTTACACCTCTGGATGTCTTTGATGTATTATTAGGCCATCCATACTTGTGGAGGTGACATGCTATGTATGAGCCAAGGCCTCGTGTTGTTATTATTTATTTGGGTAATTCATTATACATGATACCAGAGGTAGCCCCACCTACCGCCACCTCTTTGATTGCTACTAAGAAAGGTAGAAAGCTCATCTCACAGACTAGGAAATTTATTTTCTATTTGATTTATTTTGGGTAAGTTTTATGTAGGAAGAGATGGATTTCTTGATCATCTCCTTGCTTGACATGACGTACCGATACGCTGTCAAGATTGAGCAGAAGTTTAAATAGAAGAAGCGAGACTTTGGATCTATGAATCCGAAAACCAAAGGACAAAGCCAAGGTGGGGTGACCAAGAAAACTCATCGAAGCCAAAAGAAAAGAGAAACACCACAAAGTTGAATAAAGACACAAGAAAGTGGTGTGAGTTCCATAAGAGCCCCAGTCATTACACAAGTGAGTGTTGGACCAAGCAGTCGCTAGTGGCAGAGTTGAAGGCTTCAGAATCAGATGCATGTTCCTATCCTGAGTCAGAACCCAACAAGGGAAATGGCAAAGGGAAGCAGATCATTAATGTGGAGCCTAGTGCTACTATTGCAAATGCCAAGATCAAGAAGAATGAGCCTAAAGATCCAAAGGAAGGGGAGCGTCTTTTCCACTTACAGATGTCGGTGAAGGGTTCATCGTTGCAATTCATTGTTGACAGTGGGAGCCAAAAGAACCTCATTTCAATAGAGGTCATGAAGCGGTTGGGCCTACCAACTACACCACACTTGTAGCCATACAGTATCGAGTGGATTCACCAAGGATGAGATCTCCGAGTCTTCCAGTAGTGCCTCCTTCCCTATAGCATCAAACCCTTCACAAACGAGGTATTGTGGGATGTTACACCTCTCGATGTTTGTGATGTATGATTAGGCCAGCCATACTTGTGGAGGCGACATGCTGTGTATAAGTCAAGGCCTCATGTTGTTATTATTTATTTGGGTAATTCATTATACAGGATATCGAAGGTAGCCCCGCCTACCACCACCTCTTTGATTGCTGCTAAGAAAGGCAGCAAGCTCATCTCACAAACTAGGAAATTTATTTTCTGTCTGATTCACTCCCAAAGTAAGGGGAAGATCACTACCACATCCATGACCCCTGCGAAGGGTTCCTCCATTCAGCAACAGAAGCAAAGGGATACGGTCATGAAAGAACATAGGAACAACTTCTCCTTACCTAGAGGGCACCATAGAAGTCTCAGATGGGCGACAAAGTTTGGTTACATCTGAAGAAAGAATGCCTTACCAGAACCCATCACACAAACCACTCCAACATGGTCCTTACACAATTAAAAAGGTTGTGGCAAACAATTCTTTGGAGCACAACATTCCCCCATTCCTTCACTAGCACCAAGTGTTTAATGTGGACCACCCTCTACCATGCTTCCCACCATTTTGGGACACGTTAGATATTGCAAAACAGCTCACTAGGGACCATGTCTAGTAGATGGAGGAACTCAACGCAATGGGGACCATTGCTTCCTAAGGTGGGAGGATGATCCAGGTGGATGTTGGTGGCCACCCACCTATCCCACTTGGGCCTCCACAACTTTCTCTTTCAGTTTTTCGGTTTCATAAACTATAGCACAGTTTACTATTTTTAGCAGTTTTTTGGGTCTTGCACTTCCGGAGCCATTTTGAGGCCATAAACTATTTTTTTGGGAATTTTGGGAGCAACATGGGTCCATGGATGAACATTTCTCTTCCCAAAGTTTTAGTGCTCAGATAGATCTTTCTAACGGGCTATCGTATGCGTCAAATAAAGATCGAGTACCAAAGTTACGACCCCGAGAAGTTGATGTACCAACTTACCCAAAACGGGGCCCACAATTTGGCGTTTCACCTTCTAGGGTTAAGTTTTGGGAGGTTAATGGTTTTCCATTGTTTCTAAACAATAAATACACCTTTGAGACTAATTGTAAAACAATTCAGAGGCATCTCTTCTCAGAGATAAGCTACCATCGCCCTAGGTGGTATATTTCCATTTCTGTTTGTAAGCATATTTCAATATTTTACATTAATGAAAAGAAGTATTATTTCCACTGCATCTCTGTGTTTATGGTTATCTCTATAATTTGTTGCATTCATGTTTAAATTTGGATCAGTGGTAATAGAGCGGTCTGCTTTTTTTCCTTTGTTTTTCTTTACATGTCCCCAACAAGGTCGAGATATAAGGAGTTAGGGCTTCAACTGTGTTAGATAACTGTCAAGTCACCCTATATTTTAATGGGTAGGTAATAGGTTAGGAGTCCCAAAGTTTCAATTCTTATATCCAAATAAAGGCAAACAACCTTATTCCATGTTTCATGAGTCATATATTCTTTTTAGAAACTCAAAGCTTAAACCATTTTGAAAAATTTTGGAATTAGCCTTGAAACCTCGTTTTCATAGTGCAGATAGTGTAAAATGGTTGTTTTGTGCTACAAAAACATTGCTCTTTTTGTAGCGCTTTTCCCTATGTGCTATGAAAGCACGAGTTTGTAAAAATAGTCTTTTCAAACATCAATACATTAATATTTCGTTAAAATTTTCATTATTAGGTGTCAGCTAGGAGTCACTCCTTAAGCATGCCACCACTCCAAACTCATAATTTCGAATTTAGGGCTCATTATGAAAGATAATTTCAAAATTCGAAAGGGTTGGCTAGTCTCATCGTTTTAGTTTGCATGCAAAACTTTGAAATAGAATTGCTTTTGAACAATAAACTTTGGTAATTGTTCACCAAGATTTTCCTCATCCATAATTCAGGCGAGGCTAACCACCATTGGTAAGTGAGGCTGATCAACCGAGTTTTAAAAGAGGCCAGTTTTGCCACAGGAATTTAGAAGGAAAGATGACGAGGACGGAGCCTGATTAATCAGAGACAAAGCACTTGCATAAGCCTTTAGGAAAGCAAGATGTTGGAAGTTTTGTAAGAAATTGTAGGGAGAGCATACTCAGGTGAAAAAGGAGTTTGCACTCCATTTCAATGGCTTAAGCACAAAGGTCAGAATGCTTAACTTGCAAATTTCTCCAGAGGTCATAGCATTGGTGGTAGAAATTCCTAGGGGGCAAGAGACATGGTTCAAAAACTTCAGATTCAACATGTAACCATGTAAGGTGTTCCTAAAGCCAGAGTTTTTCAGAAACCAACTTAACCAAGGGAGTACCCAAAGACTACATCAAGGACAACTATACCAACTTGCTCTTCAACATCAAACATTATTTCACCTATGAAGGAAGATATCAAAAGGTTTATCCATATCATTTTAAACTCCTGTTACATTTTACTGGTATTATTTCTCTAGATTTTCCTTACTTCTTATTTCGAAGTGTAGCTAAGATGGCAGATAAAATATAGTTGAAATCCCAAGGATGTGAAACTTCCTTGTTTCGTCATGGTCTAATTAAATTGATAGTTCTACATGAGATCAAAAGGGTCAACAAAGATTCGTCTTCGTTTTTGTTTGTATGTGGCTTTGGAGTAGAAAAACGAGGTGTAGACACTAGCCCTAGGGTTAAAGGAACTCCATCAGTAGAAACCGGCAAGTCTGTAATGTCCAGGGAAAAAAGGTATGTTAAGTTGAAGCCTAGGAAGCAAGTGAAAGAGAAAGAAATTAAAACCCCAACATTCATTCTTGAAACTCCTAAATCTACCAAGGAAAATATATTTGAGGTAAAAGGAAAGGCACAAGAGCAGTCAACTAGCAAACCAGTTCAAAAGAGATTGACTAGAAGTCAAATTGCAAAAGAGAAATGCAAAACAGTGATCTAAGGAGAAGGTTCAAGCTTGAAAGGTGATTTAAATGATATCTTAAAGGACATTGACATTACAAAATCCCCTTTGGTGCAGGAAGATGTGTCAAAAAATTGATCAAAGGAATTCGAAGAAAGTGAAACCCTCCAAGAAACTGGAATTTGAGGATGATGTTACAACATTTGTTTTTAAACATAGAAAGCCCTTAACCAGGTATTCCAAGAAGATGTAGGAGTCCAATGTTGAATTGGAGAGAATAGAATAAGCCTTTGCTATTCAAGAGGAGTTAATATACTTACCATCTCCAAGACCTGAAGGAGACGAAAACACAGTTCCTACAACTCAAATAGAAAAAGCCAGTTATGAGGTTATGGAAGAAAGGTTAAACGCTGCCAACAATGACATTGCTAGACTAAGAGTGAGAGCAAGAGAGAATGCTACTAAAAGTACAAATTTCAAAAGGATGAAAGCTCTCGGGAAGCTGAAAAGGTGTCCAAACCAGAAATAGTAAGCAGTGAAACTCAATACTTCACTTGGACTGTTCCTGCAATCAAAGAAGGTAGATTTGTAAGGAAGAATAATGCTAAGCTAAGAGCTACAAATAGGGGATTGAAGAGGAAAATAGAAGTTCTATAAATACAACTAACCAAATATAGAAAATGGTCTACAAAAATAATGAAACAGGGTATTGAAAAAGGGCAGTGAAGGAGATATATCAAAAACAGTTTTGGCACATAAAAAGAGTTTTGGCATATAAAAGGAAGAATAGTTGTGAATAAGAAAATCTATAAGGGTAAGTGATTTTGATTTTTGGTTGATCATATCAGTCTTCATGGAATTTTAAAAAACTCTGAAATTACAAATTTTTGAAGGTCGTGTTGAAAAAGAGCATACATTGTAGTTTCGTAGCACGCTACAAAACTGCTGAAGATGATCATTTAGCACTTATGGATACTTTCCAGAGGTAAGGTCTGATTAGTTCTAGATTTTGAAGTTGTTGGTATACATGAGATCATGTATGAAGTCTCAGATGGTAGTGGTGTGGAAGGAAAATTCTCAGGAAGTATTTCATAAATGATATAAAAATTGTGCTACAAAAAAAGAGTATTTTCGTAGTATAGTCATGTTTTGTCTTTCCTCCAGATTTTCGAGTTTCCTTTTTCTTTAAAAAGGTAGAAAATGGAATGTTAATGGGTTATTAGTGCATACCACATGCATACCTACAAAATTACTCGAAGATAAGCATAAGGGATTAAGGGCCTTAAAAGGAGGAACTTTGTCTCCTAGTTTTCAGAATAGTTAGGTCATGGCTCAATAGGTTTTGGCAACAACACTGTGGACATAATCAAGCTCGAAGATATGGGTTGGAAGCTAATTAAAGAATGTATTTAAGACCTATATAATGTTGTTGAAAGCATGTCTTATGAGTTTTACTTCTATTTGTATTAGGACTCTTAAAGACAGCTAGTTGTCAAGTTGTAATTATGTAGTTTGTTTTGTGAATCGATAGGTGTCTAAGTTAGGAATTTGAATTCCTCTAAAGGTGGATCATAGTATCCAAGGATGTAAAAATATATATAAAGCTTGGGAATCGAATTCCTCAGGGTTGGTAATTTCATTAGTGAAAGAAATTTGTGTTATTGTAAGAAATTGTGGTTTCCATACTTAATACAGAGATCAGTTTGACTACTCAAGATTCACAAAGAGTTTATGTGATTGATGTTCTATGGCCCTTTTCATTTATTTATTTGCAATGGTATGAGCTTATGATACTTAGAATTCATTGGAAAATGGTCTTACTTCCTTCACATGCTTGTAAACTTTATTGTTTCATTATGTTACTGTTTATTTATAAAACTAAACTCTAAGTGCCTTGACTTCCATGTTTTGTTGATCATGTTGTTTTTTTGAAGCTCATCTTGACTCCGTAGCCCAATAGATGTTTTCTAATATTTGATTCAACTAGTCAACTAGTAATACATTTGTCCATTTTGTTCCTAGAGTTAGCCATCTAATCATTAATCAAAAACCTTAAACCTATTGAGAGAGCCCTCTCAGGTTGAGGAGGCTAAGCCTCAACCAAAATATTGGTTTGAAAGAGTTACTCAGAGTCTGCTTGATCATCAGCCTATCGAGGTCAAATTTTGTGATAACTTTTTGGTGCATCTACCAGGAGAGCCTAAAGATTACTCATTCCTGAAATCAAGAAGCTAAACTTCTAAAGGTAGCAGGAGCCCAAAAAGTTTCTCGAGGTTGTAATCTACCTTAGTGACTCCATATATTTTCAAATATTCAAAGGTGGCTTTGAGAAGGAGATACACACAGAGCAATCCTAATCCCAATCCACCTACCATTGGAGGCAATCCAAACATTGCTTTAAGAATCAGTCAAATATTTTCAGAAATATCAGGTACTCCATCTTATTCAAAATCTTTTCTCTCTGAATTCTCAGGAAGTCCTCAAGACAAAAAGGTTCATGATAAAATTCATGAAGTGTTGTTTAGATCAGAAAATGAAGAGGAACTCATTTATATTATCTTAGACCTGCAAAAGAGAGGGATTGACACCTCAGCCCTAGTATCACAAGAAGACAAAGAAGAGTTTTGGGAAGTTGTTACCTCTGAGCTATTGTTAGAAAAGGAGGCTTTAGATGAATTGAAAGAACTTGACCCTTTTGA
Organism: Pinus taeda; assembly: GCA_000404065.3. Taxonomy (NCBI): domain Eukaryota; kingdom Viridiplantae; phylum Streptophyta; class Pinopsida; order Pinales; family Pinaceae; genus Pinus; species Pinus taeda. The sequence goes on from APFE030496742.1 coordinate 109,153, forward strand.
AGTCCTGTTGAAATCTAAAGCTAGTTTACCTCTTCCAAATTGAAGTACATTTGTTATTGGTTTACAGAAGCCAAGTAGTCCTCCTCATATCAGTTCTTCATCTTCTGTTTCTGCTATTCTTAGTGGTTTACAGAAACCAAACAACCCTCCTCATATCAGTTCTTCATCCCCTGTTCATGTTATCCCTACAACTATTATTCCTCCTGTAGCCATGGCTGCACCTACTAGGTATGCTCCACTTGTGCTCCCTACTGTTTTGCATGACCTTCCTAGTAAATATTCTACTAGGATCCCTACCTAGGGTAGTGATGAAGAAATTACAGCAGAAGAACATTTATACAGATTTAATGATTTTTTTGACAGAGAAGAAGTCGATGATGAGGATGTGAAATTAAGACTTTTTTCACAAAGCTTCATTGGTGAAGTTAGAAAATGGTTTGAAGCTCTTACACTAGGAAGCATTCGAAATTAGGTAGAGTCTGAAGATAACTTTCTAAGGAAATGGGGAAACAGGACTAATCCAATTAAAGTACTTATTGAATATAACAACCTTAGAAGAGCATCTGATGAAATTGTTCAAAATTTTTCAAAAAGATTCAATAAAGTGTTTAATTCAATTCCATCTCATTTGAAACCTCCATAAGCCCTAGCACAAATGAGATATGCTGAAGCATTTGATTATGAATTTTCTCTCTTGTTGAGAGAAAGAAAATCTCCTACGCTTGTTGAAATACATAATGATGTAGTAAAGGTAGAGGTAAACATGATAGCTGTTAAAAAATAAAAAATGGGAAAATCTAAATTGAAAGAAGAAGAGAAACTTTCCTCTTCAACTCCTGAAGATAAATTAGACTCAATGATGAAAACCATGGAGAAGTTGATGGATAGGTTAGCTCTTGGAAACACTTCTGCTCCTCCTGTACAACATGAACCTCAATTTAGAAATCCTCAATTTAGGAGACCTCAAAACCAACAAAGACCAAGAGAAAATAGAAATCAACAACCTAACCCTCTAGTGAGACCTCCTTTTCAGCAGAATTTGGTTGATGAAGAAGATGATCCTGAAATTCCGGAAGAATCTATCCATTGTCTTGATGAAGAGATGTCAGGAATTTTCTTGACTAACGAAGAGCATGATGAGTCAGATTTGGTTAATCAAGGGGAAGAACCTTCATATTATCTTAAAGGGTATCAGCATGCTATCTTTGAAATGAAAAAAAATACAACCTTAGAAACAGAAATGTGTCAATTATTGCAAACAAAGAGCAGCCTAAGAAAGATGCTTCAAAGGTTGTTGAAGCCAGAAATGCTACCCAAAAGGTTGCTAAAGGTAAGAAAGATTCTCCACATGGTAGAAAAGACACTCAACTTCCTCCTCCTATCAAAGAAGCTGAAAAATTTGTTTCTATTTTCAACCTCAAGAATCAAAGATTAAAATATCAGTTCCTTTTAGCGAGATTCTCAAGGTAAATCAATATAAAAGTAAGATTGTTGAGATGTTGAATTCACAACCAGGAGTTGCGATATTTTGAATGTCCAAGAAGATAATCCTACTATATATTTGGGTCCAAGGTTAGAAGATGACAAAATGAAGAGTTTCCTCCTTTCTATGTAAGCATTAGTATTCATGATATGACTTTACAAAATTCTATGTTGGATTGAGGGGCTTCTCATAATCTTACGCCCAAAGTAATTATGGAAAGGTTAGGGTTACAGATAACAAGAACTTATAAGGATTTGTTTTCTTTTGACTTAAAAAGAGTCCAATGTATTGGTTTAATCAGACCATAATTCAGGCAAGGTTGACCACCATTGGCAAGCGAGGTTGATCAACAGAGTTTCAAAAGAGGTCGTTTTTGTCACAGGAATTTAGAAGGAAAGATGATAGAGGAGAAGAAACGTCATAGGTCTAGTCATTGCTTGAGAACAGAGCCTAAAAGCACTGAGATCTTAATCAGAGACGAAGAAGTTGTAGAAGCCTTCAAGAAAGTAGGATGCTGGAAGTTTTGTAAAGAAATTACAAGGAGGGCATACTTAGGTGACAAAGGAGTTTGCACTCCATTTCAATGGCTTAAGCACAATGGTCCGAATTCTTAACTTGCAAATTTCTCCAGAGGTAATAGTATTGGTGACAGAAATTCCTAGGGGGCAAGAGACATGGTTCAAAAACTTCAAATTCGACATCGAACCATCTAAGGTGTTCCTAATGCGAAAATTTTTAGAAACTGACTTAACCAAGGCAGTACCCAAAGACTACATCAAGAACATCTATACCAACTTTCTCTTCAACATCCAACGCTATTTTAGCTATGAAGGCAGATATAAAAAGGTTTATTCATATCATTTTAAACTCCTGTTACATTTTACTAGAATGATTTCTCTAGATTTTCCTTAATTCCAATTTCGAAGTTTAGCTAAGATGGCAGATAAAGTACAGTTCAAATCCCAAGGATGTGAAACTTCCCTATTTTGTCATGGTCTAATTAAATTGATAGTTCTACATGAGCTCAAAAGGGTCAACAAAAATTCATCTTTGCTTTTGTTTGTGTGTGACTTTGGAGCAGAAAAACAAGGTATAGACACTACCCCTAGGTTTAAAGGAACTCCATTAGCAGAAACCGACAAGTCTGCAATTTCCAGGGAAAAGAGGTATGTTAAGTTGAAGCCTAGGAAGAAGGTGAAAGAGAAAGTAAGAAAAACCCCAGAATTCATTCTTGAAACTCCTAAATATACCAAGGAAAGCATATCTAAGGTTAAAGGAAAGACATAAGAGTAGTCAACTAGCAAACTAGTTCAAAAGAGATTGACTAGAAGTCAAATTGCAAAAGAGAAAGGAAAAACAATGATCTCGAGAGAAGGTTCAAGCTTGAAATGTGATTTAAATGATATCTTAAAGCCCATTGACATTACAAAATCCCCTTTGGTGTAGGCAGATGTGACAAAATATGATCACGGGAAGTCGAAGAAAGTGAAACCCTCCAAGAAACTAGAAATTGAGGATGATGTTACAACATTTATTTTTAAACCTAGAAAGCCCTTAACTAGGAAATCCAAGAAGATGCAGGAGTCCAATGTTGAATTGAATAGAACAGAAGAAGCCTTTTTTGTTCAAGAGGAGATAATAAACTTACCATCTCTAAGACCTAAAGGAGACAAAAACATAGTTCCTGCAACTCAAACAGAAAAATCCAGTTATGAGGTTATGGAAGAAAGGTTAAAGGTTGCCAACAATGAAATTGCTAGAATAAGAGTGAGAGAAAGAGATCATGTTGCTGAGAGGACAAATTTCAAAAGGATGAAAGCTCTTTGGGAAGCTGGAAAGGTGTCCAAACTAGAAATAGTAAGCAGTGAAACTGAATACTTCACCTGGACTGTTCCTGCAATCAAAGAAGGTAGATTTGTAAGGAAGATTAATTCTCAAATGAGAGCTACAAATAGGGGATTGAAGAGGCAAATTGAAGATCTAGAAATACAACTAACCAAATATAGAAAAGCGTCTACAACAATAATGAAACAAGGTATTGAAAAAGGGCATTGAAGGAGATATATCAAAAACAGTTTTGACACATAAAAAGAGTTTTGGCATATAAAAGGAAGAATAGATGTGAAGAAGAACATCTATAAGGGTAAGTGATTTTGATTTTTGGCTGATCATATCAGTCTTCATGGAATTTTGAAAAAATCCCAAACTACAGATTTTTGAAGGCTGCATTGAAAAAGAGCATACACAGCAATTTCGTAGCGCACTACGAAATTGCTGAAGTTGATCATTTAGCACTTATGGATACTTTTCAGAGGTAAGGTTTGATTAGTTCCAAATTTTGAAGTTGCTAGTGGACATGGGATCATGTATGAAGTCTCAGACAGTGGTGTAGGAGGAAAATTCTCGGGAATTTTTTCATAAATGATATAAAAGTTGTGGTACAAAAATAGATTATTATCGTAGCACAGTCATGTTTTGTCTTTCCTCCAGATTTTTGAGTTTCCTTTTTCTTTGCATAGGTGGAAAATGAAATTTTAATGGGTTATTAGTGTATGCCACATGTATACCTACATAATTACTCAAAGATAAGTAGAAGGGATTAAGGGCCTTAAAAGGAGGAACTCTGTCTCCTAGTTTTCAGGACAGTTAGGTCATGACTCAGCAGGTTTTGGCAACAACACTGTGGACATCATCAAGCTCGAAAATATGGGTTGGAAACTAATTAAAGAATGTATTTAAGACCTAGATAATGTTGTTGAAAGAATCTCTTAGAAGTTTTACTCCTATTTGTATTAGGACTCTTAAATACAACTAGCTATCAAGTTGTAATTAAGTAGTTTGTTTTGTGAATAGATAGGTGTCTAAGTTAGGAATTCGAATTCCTCTAAAGGTGGATCATAGTATCCAAGGATGTAAAACTATATATAAAGCTTGGGAATCAAATTCCTTAGGGTTGGTAATTTCATTAGCAAAATAAAGTTGTGTTATTGTAAGAGATTGTGGTTTTCATACTTAATACAGAGATCAGTTTGACTACTTGAGATTCATAAGGAGTTTATGTGATTGATGCTCTATGGCCCTATTCATTTATTTATTTGTAGTGATATGAGCTTGTGGTACTTAGAATTCATTTGAAAATTCTCTAACTTCCTTCACATTCTTGTAAACTATGTTGTTTCATTGTGTTACTATTTTATTTATAAACCTAAAATTTGAGTGCCTTGACTTCCATGTTTTGTTGATCATGTTGTTTTCTTGAAGCTCATCTTGACTCCATATCCCAATAGATGTTTGCTAATCTTTGATTCAAACAGTCAACCAGTAATACATTTGTCCATTTTGTTCCTAGATTTAGCCATCTAATCATTAATCAAAAACCTTAAACCTATTGAGAGAGCCCTCTTAGGTTGAGGAGGCTAAGCCTCAACCAAAAGATTGGTTTGAAAGAGTTACTCAGAGTCTCCTTGATCAATAGCCTATCAAGGTTAGATTTTGTGATAAAAAACTGGTCAAATATTTGCAATACCAACCTCACAAATCCCGATGACCTCCCATGGCGGATGAAAAGAAAGACAAGGGGGAAGGAGATCCTATAAAAATCCTACTCGAAGAAGACCTCAAGCGACAAAGGAATGCGATGATGGATAACTTTTCCCAGATCCTTTAACGACTACCTAGGGGTGATGCATCAGCGTCCAACAACTACTCTGGAAATGCCACACCTTTTAAGGTACAAGTTAATTTTGAAATCCCCATATTCAAGGGTTATATAGATGCAGATGTCGTCGATAAATGATTAAATATGCTAGAAGGTTATTTTTTTGTTCATGATTTTTCCAATCAAAAAAATATTATTTTCGCTCTTCTTAAGGCAGCCCCCCCATGTCAAGGACTGGTGGGAAACTTACTGTGAGCAGAAGGATGAAAGTATGGATTCACTGTTCTCAACCGCACCCACTTGGAATTCCTTCTGGGATGCCATTAATGAGTAGTACTACCCTATCAAAAGCTATGAGGACAAATACATAAATTGGATCATGCTGTGACAGGGACAGGACCAAGCTGTGCCGGATTTCAAAAACATTTTTCATACCCTTCGCACACAGTTGGGTATCAAAGATTCTGAGCTATATTTGGTACTTAGATACCATGGCTACCTACACAGATACATCCAGGAAGATATGGAGTTCCTGAACATCTCCTTGCTCGACACGGCATACCGATATGTTGTCAAGATTGATTAGAAGTTTAAACAGAAGAAGCGAGACGTTGGATCTACAAATCTAACGACCAAAGGATAATGCCAAGGCGGGGTGACCCAAGACAACCCATCGAAGCCAAAAGAAAAGAGAAACACCATGAAGTTAAAGAGAGACATAAGAAAGTGGTGTGAGTTCCATAAGAGCCCCACTCACAACACAAGTGAGTGTCAGACGAGGCAGTCATTGGTGGTGGAGTTGAAGGCTTCAGAATCAGATGCATGTTCTAACCCTAAGTTAGAACCTGACAAGGGGAATGGAAAAGGGAAGTAGATCATTGATGTAGAGCCCAGCACCATTGTTGCGACCACCAAGATCCAAAAGAATGAGCCCGAAGATCCAAAGGAAGGGGAGTGTCTTTTCCACTCATAGATGTGGGTGAAGGGTTCTTCGATGCAATTAATTGTTGATAGTGGGAGCCAAGAGAACCTCATTTCAATAGAGGTCACAGAGCGGTTGGGCCTACTGACTACACCACGCCCGCAGCCATACAGTATCGGGTGGCTTCACCAAGGAGGAGATCTCCAAGTCCACCAGTAGTGCCACCTTCCCTACAACATCAAACCCTTCACAAACGAGGTATTGTGTGATGTTACACCTCTGGATGTTTGTGATGTATTATAAGGCCAACCATACTTGTGGAGGCAACATGCTGTGTATGAGTCAAGGCCTTGCATTATTATTATTTATTTGGATAATTCATTATACAGGATACCGTAGGCAGCCCCACCCACTGCCAGCTTCTTGATCATTGCTAAGAAAGGCAATAAGCTCATGTCACAGACTAGGAAATTTATTTTATGTCTGATTCACTCCTAAAGTAAGGGGAAGATCGCTACCACATCCATGACCCCGAGGAAGGGTTCCTCCATGCAGTAATATCAACAAAGGGATACAGTCATGACAGAACACAGGAACAACTTGTCCTCACCCACAAGGGCACCACACAAGTCTTAGGTGGGTGACAAAGTTTGGTTACATCTGCAGAAAGAATGCCTTACTAGAACCCATGAGAAGCTCAAACGACTCTGACATGGTCCTTGGGCCATTAACAAGGTTGTGGTAAACAATTCTTTTGAGCACAACATTCCCCCATTCCTTCGCTTCCACTGAGTGTTCAATGTGGACCACCCACTACCATGCTTCCCACCATTGCGGGAGACATAAGAGATTGTAGAACAACTCACCAGGGACCAAGTCTAGTAGATGGAGGAACTTAATGTAATGGGGGCCACTGCTTCCTAGGGGGGAAGGAATGATCCAAGTGGATGTTGGCAGCCACCCACCTATCCCACTTTCCCCCCCACAACTATCTCTTTTAGTTTTTTAGTTTCATAAATTGTAGCACAGTTTACTATTTTTAGCAAATTTTTGGGTCCTGAACTTCCGGAGCTGTTTTGAGGCCCTAAACAATTTTTTTTCAGGAATTTGGGAGTAATATAGGTTTATGGACCAATATTTCTCTTCCCAAAGTTTTAGTGCTTGGATAGATCTTTCTAACGAGCTATTGTAAGTGTCAAATGAAGATCGGGTGCCAAAGTTATGACCCCGCGAAGTTGATGTACCAACTTACCCAAAACAAGGCCTACAATTTTGTGTTTCATCTTCTAGAGTTAGATTTTGGGATGTTAATGGTTTTCCATTGTTTCTCAACAATAAATAGGCCTTCAAGCCTCATTTTAATACAATTCAGAGGAATCTCTTCTTAGAGATAAGTTACCATTGCCCTAATTGGTATTTCCATTTCTGTTTGTAAGCATATTTCAATATTTTACATTAATGAAAAGAAGTATTACTTCTGCTGCATCTCTGTGCTTATGGTTATCTCTATAATTTGTTGTGTTATTGTTTAAATATAGATCATTTGGTCCCACTAACAATCCATAATTCCACCTTACCTTGTAATGATCTCCCACTCCTTTCCTCCATAACTTAACCATTTTTTGCTTTACTCCCTTTTTCTTTTGATTTGTCTTTTTCCATGTGTGGAGTGGTCTAATTGTTTTCTTCTCATAGACTGGCTGAAGGTGGCAAAGATAACTGGCCACCTTTACTTATAAAATCAACTCTCACATAATCCTACAATTTTGATCATATCGTACTAACGAGAGAGCATACGTAAGATGACATACCTATGGATAAGGTGCTTTGTTGATGATGCATGCTGAAGAGTGATGCCTCTTTGCTATGTTTTTGGTGCATATTTTCCTTTGTATTTGCCTCTTCTGATGCTTGTTTCTTTTGATGTGTAGGTGCTTGAGAGTGGTGCTGGTGATATTTTTGCTGCTACTGAGGTCTGGAGGAGCTTCCTCATCCTTGGAGTCCTTGTTCTGGAGATGGCTGCAAATTGTGTGGTTGTCTTTGTGGGATAGGCTGCTACAGGATTTCCTACAAGATACCTACAGGATGTCTTGTAGCTACCTCTCCCCTAAACTTTCATACTTTCTCTCAACACTGTAGCACAAGGGATGTTGAAATGAGTGGAGAAGGGTGGTAGGGCATGGTAGGTGAGAGATGTTCGCTCTGGGTATTGTTCCTCTCTCCCTCCTCTCTCTCTCTTTTGTTTGTTTTTTTTTCTTTTTTTAATTTTTATTTTTTTGAATTGATTTCTTTGATGGATGATGTGGTGGAGTAAATAGTTTTTCATCCAAACATAGGCTTGTGTCATCCCATTTTTCTTGGACTACCTTTCTTTGGATTTTCAAGGTCATTGTAATTCCTACAGGAAAATCTTGTAGGATTACAGGGAATCCTATAGAGAACACAGAGTTTGTGTAAGATGAGCTGGAGGGGTTTATAAGTGGAAGAATAGGCGAATAGTGAAATATATGAGATGGGTGGATTGAAACATGGATCTTGTAGGTCCTTCTATCCTTCTTATGTTATGCTTATCCTCATCTTACCGATCTGCAAAACATAATTTCCATCTTTTGTATCTTTTCTCTTTTTTCCTCTTTTTTCTCTTTTTTTTTTCTTTTCTCCTTTTGTAAAACAACTAGTCTGCCTCCAAGGAGGTTTTCATCCTAGTTTCCTACCGCGGGTGCCTCAAAAGAGGTTTTCACCCAGAGATCTTTTTATTTTCCTCTTCTTTTTTTTAAAACACCCTTGGGCCGCCTTGAGAGGTTTTCAACCCAAAAGTGGGACTCAGGTGCCTCATGGAGGTTTTCAGGGAAGTCTCTTTATTTATTTATTTATTTGTCCAGGGACTTGGTGCAGTGGAAGTTGAGACTTCCTCTACCACCATCATTGTCTTGCTAATGCTATTGATGAATTCTTGCTTTGACAAGGGATTCTTGTAGATATTTAATTGATACCCAATGAAAAGCAAAGGAATAGCCTCTACCTCAATGGTTATTATCCATACAACACCATTATCATGATACTTTTCTATTACATATGGCCCTAACCATCTAGCCCTTAACTTACCTTTAAAATTCTTGTATTAGGAATCATACAATGAACCCCAATCACCTTCCTGAAATTGTTTGTCCTTTATATCCTTGTCATGCCAAATTTTCCTTTGAACTTGAGTCACCTTTGTGTGCAGGAGGGCCTGCATCCTAAATTCATCTAACCCATTCAGCTGGAGCAATATTTCTTATTGCACCCTAGTGATATCTAGATCTTGTTGTGTTGTCATTCTTAAGGTATTGTATTGAAATTCAATGGACAACAGAGCTTTCTTCCCATAAACCAAATCATAGGGGGTGAATCCAGTGGTGGTCTTCCAGGTGGTATTGTAGGCCCAAGTGGAATCAACTAATTTTTCTACCCAATCCCTTCTATTGCTGCTAATCACTTTGGTCAGAATGCCTTCCGATGCTTTGTTGGTTACCTCCACTTACCCATTAGCCTATGGGTGGTAAGGAGTGGATGTTTTGTGCTTGATCTTGTGTAGGATTAACAAATTTTCAATCATATGAGATGTAAATTGACTACCTTGATCAGTGACCAATTCTCTAGGGTACCCAAACTTATAAAACACATTTTCCCTTAAGAATTCAACCACCTTTTTTTCTGTTGGCGCTTTGATGGCTTTGGCTTCAGCCCACTTCGTTAAGTAGTCAATGCACACAATGATGTAATGCTTCTATTTGGATGGAGGTTCAATGGACTTGATGAAATCCACACCCCACATGTCAAATGGCTCGAACATCACTTGAGGTTGCAGAGGAATTTCATCTCTTGGGGTAGGCTTCCCCATCATTTGGCACCAATCACATTGACTAGTATACCTCCTCACATCTTGGTGAACAGTGGGCCAATAATAACTGGCATGTAGTACCTTGAATGTCATTCTTTCAGCTACAAAGTGACAACCACAAGGCCCATCATGACAAGTCAAATGGATGTCGAAGATTTCCTCCTCCCTGACACATCTTCTTAGAATTTGATCCAGACCCGTCTTGAAGAGATTTCCCCCAATCCAAGTGAATTGGGCGCTCTTCCTTATGATCTTTTTTTCCTTGGAGGACAAGTTTGGTGGAAACTATGAAGACACCAAGTAATTTGCTATGTCAAAAAACCATGGAGAGAGAACTGAAATGGTGTAAGTGTTCATTTGGTAACTTATCATCAACCATTCCTTCACCCCCTGTAGGCAAAGTCAATTTGGATAAAAAAATCTGCAACAACATTTGTTGGGTTGTGTTATATTCTTTCAACGTAGTTAACAGCAGGTTTGAGGCATATCCGTAACCCTAGTTTATGGTGTTGGGGGCAACGCCCCAAAAAATTTTGATTTTGGACCTTATATTAGGTTGGGCAGACCCACCTATGGTTTTGTGCATGATTTCCGCACATGTTTTTTGGACGCGATGTTTTTCGGTCCATGGTATTGGACGTGATGGTTTTTGGTCCATGGTATTGGATGCTTCGACATGTATAAATATGTATTGTAACATTGAAAGGAAAATAATGAAAAATCAAGCTAGTAGTCCCAGTTTTGGGATCGAGGGGAAAATCTCTATGTATATGTGTTTTATGTGTTATGATCTCACATTGTTTATTTTCTGTGTTTTAGAATTCGTATGCAGGTAATTTCTATACGGGGTTAAAACCTACATTTGGTATCAGAGTTGTTTTGGCTTCAAGGGGACGCCTTTGTTGCTGAGGGGTTTCGCTCAGGCCTATGGTAGACCATGTTTAGTGGGAGATCTACGAGATCTATCCTAGTGGTGAAAGAAGATGGTGAGCAATGGAAAGATAGAGATCGAGAAATTTAATGGTCAGAGTTTTGAGTTGTGGAAACTCAAGATGGAGGATCTGTTAGTGGATAAAGACCAGTGGATTGCGGTAGATCCAGGTATTAAACCAACGGGAGTGTCCAATGAAGAATGGAAGAAGTTGGATCGAAAGGCAAAGAGCACAATATGATTATGTGTCTCAGATTTAGTATTGCTGAATGTATTAGGGGAAGTTATGACGAAGGCTTTGTGGGACAAGTTAGGGACTTTGTACCAATATAAGTCTTTGGTGAATAAACTGTTCCTGCGGAAAAAGCTATATAACTTGAGGATGAAAGATGGAGACTCAGTGACAAAGCATCTGAATGCATTTAATACTGCGGTAAGTCAATTAGCATCTGTTGATATTAAAATTTCAGATGAAGATAAGTGCATCAGTTTGTTGTGTTCTCTACCAGATTCATGGGATAGTCTAGTTATTGCAATAGGTAGCAATGCAACTACCTTGCATTTTGATGAAATAGTCTCATCATTGCTGACAGAGGAGATGAGATGGAAAAATATGGAGAGCCAAAATGGTGATGCCTTGTCTGTATGAGGGGGACCCAGAACAGAAACAAAAATAAGTCATCGAGTGGGAGATCTAAATCTAAAGGGAGATCTAAATCTCTAGGGAAACTTGTAAGGGTGGTGTGCTGGAAATGTGGAAAGGAAGGGAACTACAAAAGGGACTGTAAATCTAAATCTCCTGACAAAGGAAATGGATCTGATGAGGCTCCTTCTGCAGAGGCGAAAACCACCTCAGATGAAGGTGGGGATTTGTACTTGGCTTCTTCAAGTACACATGTAGATCATGACGCATGGTTGATTGACTCAGGTGCATCCTTTCACTTCACTCCCCATAGAGTAGTTTTGTGAGTATGAGAAATATGATGGTGGTGATGTCTTCTTGGGGGATGACAGGAAGGCTAGAATCATTGGTCGTGGAAAAGTAAAGTTGAAGTGTAAGATGGAAGGGTCAGAACACTTCCAGGTGTTCTACATATTCCTGCATTGGCTAGAAATCTAATTTTTGTAAGCAAGTTTGATGATGCAGATGTAAAAACAGTTTTTGAGAAGGATACCTGCAAGATGGTTTAGGGAGCACTGGTATTGAAGCAGGGAGTTTGGACTGGAACTCTATACAAGCTGCAAGGTAGCACTGTTGTTGATGGGTGCAACAATTTTGTGGTTCCTGAAAGTGGAGAAGAAAATCTAGTGGTCTCTGGAGAGAAGACCATGCTGAGGAATCAAGGGCTTGGACATATTAGAGAAAAGGGCCTTCGGATACTTCATGGTAAAGGTATGGTAGAAGGTATGAGTAATAGCTCTCTGGATTTTGATTTATGTGAAAATTGTGTATATGAGAAGTAGAATAAGGTGAGTTTCCCCTCTGGTAGTAAGAGGGCGAAACAGATATTAGAACTTGTGCACAGTGATGTGTTTGGACCTGTGAAGGTTCCATCACTGGGTAAGTCTGTGTACTATGTATCATTTATAGACGACTTCTCAAGGAGTACATGGATATATTTCCTTAAGAAGAAATCTGAAGTTTTTGACAGGTTTTAAGAATTTAAGGCTCTGGTGGAAAACGAGACAGAGAAGAAGATAAAGGTGCTGAGGATAGATAATGGTGGCGAGCTTTGTAGTAAGGAATTTGAAGAATTCTGTAAGAAGTGCGGTATAGTAGGGCAGAAGACTACTCCATATACACCTCAGCAAAATGGAGTTGCAGAAATAATGAATAAGACGTTGATGGAAAGGGAAAGAAGCATGCTCAGTGGTGTTGGGTTAGGACAGGAATTCTGGGTAGAGGCGGTGGATACTACATGTTACCTGGTCAACAGGTCACCTTCATCAGCGTTTGAGGATAAGACTCAACGAGAGGTATGGACTGGTAAAAAACCTTCTCTTTCACATATGAAGGTATTTGGATGCGATGCATATGTACATGTTCCAAAGGAGAAACGAAGCAAGTTGGATAGTAAATCTAAAAAGTACATCTTTATTGGGTATAAGGATGGTTTAAAGGGTTATAAGCTTTGGAATATAGTCACACGGAAGGTTGTGTATAGCATATATGTGGTGTTCAGAGAGGTGAAAGATGTTATTAAACATGAAGTCCAATGAAAAGAACCTGAGAAGATAGAGTTTGAGCTAAAAGAGGAAGAATCATACTTTACAGTAGAGGAGGAATCAGAAGATGAAGATCCATAAACTCCGGCTATGAGAAGATTAGTTCAAGAAAGAAGGTATCCTAAAAGGTATAGTCCATCTGCTTTCTGTTCAAATTTTTCTTTATCTATTACTGACGATGATCCCAAAACTATGAAGGAAGTAATAGATTCAGATGATGGAAAACTCTAGAAAGAGGCCATGGTTGATGAAATGGCATCTTTGCACAAAAATGAGGCTTGGGATCTGGTGGAGTTGTCGGCTGGAAGGAAACCCATTGGCAGCAAATGGGTGTTCAAAAAGAAGACAAATGCAGAAGGAAAAGTGGAAAAATACAAAGCTCGGTTGGTAGCAAAAGGTTATTCCCAGGTGCCAGGAATTGATTTTGGTGATATTTTTTCTCCTGTTGCCAAGGTAAATTCTATTAGATTACTTTTATCTGTTGCTGCTGCTTTTGATTTGGAGGTAGAACAGATGGATGTGAAGACAACGTTTCTTCATGTGGATCTGGAAGAGGAAATCTACTTGAAGCAACCTGAAGGCTTTGCAGTGGAGGGTAAGAAAGAATTGGTATGCAAGTTAAAGAAGTCTCTATATATGTTAAAACAGTCACCAAGGATGTGGTATCAAAAATTTGATACATTTATAGGGGGCTTGCCTTCACCAGAAGCAAAGTAGATCACTGTGTGTATTTTAAATTAATTGGTGATTGTGTTAGTTATCTAGTCTTGTATGTGGATGATATGTTGCTGGTTGGAAATGACAAAGAAATTGTCCAGGATTTGAAAACCCAATTATCCTCCAAATTTGACATGAAAGATCTTGGTGCTGCAAACTATATTTTGGTCATGGAAATTAAAAGATATCAGGCAAAGAGGAAGCTCTAGTTAAACCAAAGGAAGTATGTCGAGACAATATTGGAGAGGTTTAATAAGCAGGATAGTATACCGGTCAAGGTTCCTATTCCTATAGGTGTGAGGTTAATTGCTAAACAATGTCCCAAGACACAAGAAGAGGAAGAGGACATGTCTCGTGTTCCATATGCAAGTGTAGTCGGTAGCCTAATGTATGCAATGTTCTGTAATAGACCAGAAATTGCACATGCAGTGGGAGTATTGAGCAGGTTTATGTGAAAACTAGGAAAGGAGCATTGGACAGCAGTGAAGCGAGTTTTTAGGTATTTGCGTGGCACTAGTGATTATGGTTTTTGCTACCAAGGAAGACTAGGATTGGACAAAGAGTTGGATATTTGTGGCTTTGTTGATGCAAACTGGGCTGGAGATCTGGATCAAAAAAGATATACAAGTGGGTATGTGTTTAACCTATTTGGAGGTGCAGTCAGTTGGATGAGTAACAAACAATCTATAGTGGCACTATCAACTACAGAGGAAGAATACATGGCAACCACTCATGGAAGAAAGGAAGCAATTTGGCTATAGAGATTGTGTTCAAGTATGGGGTTAGTACAAGAAGCGATAAGGATAGACTGTGACAGCCAAAGTGCAATTTTCCTGGAAAAGAACCCTGCATATCATTCAAAGACAAAGCACATTGATGTTTAGTATCACTTTGTGAGGGATATGATAGAAGACAAAAAGGTGTTGTTGGTAAAGGTGGACACTTTGAAGAATACTGCAGATGCATTGACGACAAAATCTGTGAGCTCTGAGAAGTTCTCTTGGTGTAGAGAGACAATGGGCATTTCAGGGCTAGGAAAATGACTAAGCTCTCTTGTGGCCCCCTGTGGAAAGAAAAAAACAAGTGGGAGAATGTTGGGTTGTGTTATATTCTTTCCACGTAGTTAACAAGGGGTTTTGGACCCTATGTTAGTTTGGGCAGACCCACCTATGGTTTTGTGCATGATTTTCGCACACGTTTTTTAGACGCGATGGTTTTTGGTCCTTGGTATTGGACACGATGGTTTTTGGTCCATGGTATTGAACGCGATGGTTTTCGGTCCATGGTATTGGATGCTTCGACATGTATAAATATGTATTGTAAAATTGAAAGGAAAATAATGAAAAATCAAGCTGGTAGTTCCAGTTTTGGGATCCAGGGGAAAATCTCTGTGTGTATGTGTTTTATCTGTTATGATCTCGCATTGTTTATTTTCTATGTTTTAGAATTCATATGCAGGTGATTTCTGTACGGGGGTAAAACCTACAACATTCTCCTTGCCAGGCTTATCAATAATAGTTAAATCAAACTATTGCAACAAAACTAACCATCTAATAATCTAGGCATTTAAATCAAGTTTATTCATCAAGTATTTAATTGCAGCATGGTCAGTATGTACAAATGTTTGGTAACCAGTAATGTAATGCCTAAATTTATTCAATGAATGCACAACAACTAGGAGATATTTTTCAGTCATTATGTAGTTCAGCTCGGCTTTCAACAGATTCTTATTGATGAAGTAAATGGCATAAGGTAGCTTGTTATCTATCTGGCCTAGAGGTGCTCCTACGGATTTGTCAAAGGCATCAGCATATATATGAAAAGGAAGAGCCCAATTTGGGCCTTGGAGAATAGGTTCAGAAGTCAAATTGTCCTTGGTGTCTAAGGCTTCTTAACAAATTTCTGACCATAAAAATTTAGAGTCTTTGGCCAATAACCCAAATAAGGGAGAAGCTAACTTGCTGAAATATTTTATAAATCTCCTATAGTATATAGCTAAACCTAAGAAACTTTGGACATCCCTCTACTTTTGCAGAGTTGAGTCTACCTGAAGTCCTTCTTGGGATATTGAGAGACCTAGAATAGTCCCTACAGTCATCAAGAACTCACATTTTTTGGGACAAAGGGATAAGTTCATTTTAATGCATTTGTTCACACCTTACCTGGGTTAGAGAGAGCCTCCTATAAATCACACCCATAGGGTGTAAAGTCATCCATATAAATTTCTACTGTATCATGGAATAACTTGGCAAAGATACTCAAGACTACCCTCTAGAAAGTGGTCGGGGCATTGCATGGACCAAAAGGAAGGACCCTATAAGTGAAGTACCCCAAGGATAGGTGAAGGTGGTTTCATCCTAGTCCTTTGGGTTAATCTAGAGTTGATTATACCCATTTAGCTCATCTAAGAAAGAAAAAAACCTTTTCCCTGTCAGGCCATATAACACTTGGTCAATGAAAGGTAAAGGGAAATGGTCCTTCTTTGATGCTTTGTTTAACTCTTTGTAATCAACAGAAATCCTCCACTTTCAATTTTTCTTTGGAACTAGCACCAAAGGAGACACCCACTCACTATTCAAGATAGGGTATATGGATCCTGCATCTAGCATATTTTACAATTATTCTTTGACTATATCTTTGAGAGCTGGATTCATTCTCCTTTGGGGTTGTCAGACTGGTTTGCAACCTTCTTTGATATAAATGTGGTGATTACACACCGAGGGGTGCAATCCCTTCATCTCTTTGTAATTCCAAGGAAAGGCATCTAAATGCTTCCTTAGCATGTCACATAAATCTTCTTCTTGGTGTACAGAAAGAGAGGGGTTGATTTTCACAGTTATTTCAGGGCTGAATTCCATTGTCTTTACATGAGTAGGGTTTGAATCAACTAGGCATAGATCAATCTGATGGTTTCTCCTGGTTTCCTTCACTACTTCCTCTAGAGACAAGGTGTTAGGATTTTGATTTTGGAGGATGTGTTCAATCAAATCATCTTCATCAGGTTTTTCTCCTCACATGGCAGTTTCTAGGGTGTAGAGTTGGGCAGAGTAGACTTCATCTTTTTCCTCCTCTCCTACCCATAAAGTTAAGTCATGTTCTAAGGATGGCTAAGCAGGAGGGTACAAGACCAACTGCTTGGATAAATGCCCATTTTTTATTTTCACATTTCCAGCTGTGCAGCTGATGTAGGCATCGACAGTGGCTAACCAAGGCCTCCCAAGTATGAGAGGATAACCATTAAACTTGGTCTTAGGTTGGCGAACTAGGAACTCTATAGGGTACTCTAAGGAGTCAATGGAGACCATCACATCCTCAACAATCCCCTCAAGGGCTACTGTGGATCGGTCTGCAAGCTGCAAGACTGTCATGGTCTTTCTTAATGAACCCTGGAGATTTAGCTTGAGCATGGTGTCCTTAGTCATGACATTAATGGCATCCCCAGAATCAATAAAGGTATGTGGGACAATGGTGTCGTTGATGTGCACGTCTACTACAGGGCTTCTAGGGTCTAAATACTTTGGGAAAATTACCTACCCTAGCATTATGTTAGACAACTACCCAATGACATTAATGGTAGGGGTGTCTCTTTTTCGCCTCCCTGGATGTTTGAAACACTACCCTTTAATCAGTTTTTTCTAAATAGGTACATCCTTAATGGATTGGATAAGTGGAATTTTGACACATAGATTTTTTAATTCACCAGAAGTTCATTGTTTTCTGGGGTGGGCTAGACTAGATGAGTTAATATTTCAGGAAAGGGTGGTGGATTCACTCTAGGCATACTTTCCTCTCTTTCCTCCTCATTCTCCTTAGGTGGAGATGGAGGTTGGTTATCTGGGAGTACTCTCCCAGAACTTAGGTTGATTTCGTGAATTTCATAGCATAAGCAGGGTAGGATGTCTCTCCACTGTAGACCTTCTGTGGTTGTCTGTTATTCGGATTCAGATTTTTCTGGGTAGGCATTTGAGGTTGTTTAGGTGGAGTAGGGTGTAAAAGTTGTGGTTGACTAGGAGGTAAAGGCAATAAAGCTAGAGAATTTTTGTGTGGGGGCCTCCACCCTTGGGTGGTGCATTCCACTGAGGTTATGGAGGAGTATATGGTTGAAATGGCTGGTTGGTCGGCTGGGAATGGTACTGATGTGCAAAAGACAAGGGAGAAGGTGTAGACTAGGAGGGATGAGCAAGGGGGCCCCAAGTGGGAATGGATGTGTTTTGGTTAGGGTTGTAATATGCATAGAATGACCCTTGTATGACCTGCTGGTATGGTCAAGGCCCATGAGGCTTCCTTTTATTGATGTAGCAGAGTTGTTCAGTCTCCCCTCTAGTTCCCTGATACACAACTTTTAGTCCAGGTAGAGAAGGGAAATTATCCGTGGAGTGGTTTTCTTCACATATCGAGCAAATTTCTGTAAGGTTTAATGGACATTCATTACTAGGGTGCCTCATTGTGTATCTGGGGAAAAATAAGGCTAATTATCTCTCTTCTTCCTCTTGATTTGTATAGCGTCCATCTATAGGGAAAGGGTTTGTAGCATTTCACTCTTAAAATCTTCCAACATCTTTCCAATTTCACTTTTTATAGAAGTGTTGGAAGAGAATGAGCTAGCCATTGTTTGACTAACCCTACGCTTTTTTCTAGTTACCCTAGAGTGGTTCTTAAATATGGCCTTGATATCCTCATAGGGTAGTAGGCAGATGTCCCCTCCTGATAGCAAGTTTAGGGTATCTAGGAGATCTTCCTTGATCCCCTTGAGTAGGACTAGCTTAAGTGACTCATGATCAAGTGTGCACTTGGCCCTTTTGTAACTAAGATGGAACCTTTCCTCATAATCCTCTAAGGACTCATCATGCCCAAGGTCATTCTAAAAATTTCCTCTTCAGTGTCTTTGGACCTGCAGTAGTCCCTATACCTTTTGTTGAAACCTTGCTATGTCTGAGCCCAGGTGGTCATGCTATTCCTAGGTAAACCCATGAACCAACGCAGAGTTGCATCCTTGAGAGTGGATGGAAATAATTTCAACTTCTGATCATCGGTGGTGTAATCATAATTTTTTCATATGACAATGAATTCAAACAAGAAAGTATCTAGATCTTCTAAAGTTAGGTCATGGAAGTGAGGAAGAGCATAGAAGCTTATGTTTTCCATATTGGCATCCCCATTGCTTTCTCTGATGGGAAAAGCACCCTCAATTCTTTCTCTATCTACCCTTTCATTTCTATTTTCAGTCATTATGTCAGTTGGAATGGCTTCTTCTTCTTCTTCCCCTATAGGCTCTTCAAAAATATATAGTTGTTCACCTATGGTGTCCTCTAATTCACAACCAACGAAGACAAGGGAAGGTTGCTTGTTTGAACTGGTGGGGGTATTTGGTATAAATTTTCCTAAGTTATCTCTATTCCTACAAGGCATGAAGAAAATGTTTTTGTTTTGTTTGATTTTTCAACTTTTAAGACTAATTGTAGAATATAAAAGACAAATGAATTGAAACTAATTGTTGAATGAAATTACTTGTAGAATGGAAAGGAAAGAAAACCAACTTACATGTATCTTGAAAAAGTGAAACTAATAGCAGAATGAAAGATATCAAAAATGGAATAAAGAAAGCATAAATCACATCAACTCAGACACCTCCCTGGAAACGGCACAAAAAAGTGACGAGCACCAGTATTGCTGCAAGAATAATGCAACTCCTGGGGCTACTGACTTTACTTCATTAACCTGGGGTTCATACAAATTTGGAGGTGACAGTATTGTACACAAATAGATGCAATGGGTCCACTCTTTTTCATTGTTGAGCTAATGATAAATCACTAGAGTTTCCCAAACCAACCTTCTATTGGTTTAGAAGAATTTTGATTACCAATGGAGAAAGGGGAATTTTACCCTAATTGAGAGAAATGAAACATTATCTACTGTAGTAATGAAAGACTGAAATATATGGTTAAAACACACAACTCATCTAGCTATTTGTTAAGATATCTTGCTTTAGAAGAATTCTAAGCTAACACATGTGAAACCCTAACTAACCTAAGCATACAATATGATCTAATCAAACACTCATTTATTGTGCATATGAATGAACATAACAACCTTTTATTTTTGTCTTTTTTTGCGAAAACATGAATGCTAATTATTCTTGATTATATGGCAGGTGGTTTAGGTGTAGATAGAGATGGTTTTGATGGGTTATATGGCTTGAGAGGAAAGCAAGGGTCTTCTTCTATCTTTTGTGATGCATTTCTCACAAATCGGCTTCAAAACAGGCCACTACAGGTCATCCTACATGATGTCTACAAGATGTCCTAATTCACCTACAGGATCTCCTGTATTCCTACAAGAACATGCGGAAAGCATAAGGAATTATTTGGACAATGGTATAGGGCTTAGGGAAGGTGAGTGATGGGAGGAACAAGGCAAGGAAGTTGTTAGGACTTCCTCAGAACCCAAACCAAAGTTTGTATGATGGTTGGATTTACTCAACAAGCATGGCAAGTTGTATGGTGTCATCCTACACTATTGAAACTCCTGCAATATACACATCTTTATAAGAAGAGCTTCGGCGTAAATCACATGAAAAGGACAATTGTCGACGCGTTTCGAACCAACTAATGTGGTTCATCATCAGGACGAGTTGAAGATGCAGATCCAGATCAGCGTGTTAAATAGGCAGAGACTCCCACAGCTAGTACAATCTAACGGCTACTTTTCCACTCAAGAGCACCAGTCAAACTTCCTCTAACCAATTTTATATTAAAATACTATTAAATTCCAGGAGCAAGGTTAACCAGGTAAATAATAAAACCTCCTAAAGGTTAATCTGTTTAAAAATAATTCATTTATTTAATTTAAAATATAACTGTATTATATAAAAATATATCTAGGTCAATATTTATTTAAAGGATTAATTCATTACGTGTATCACATGTCTATGTATATTCCAATCATTTACTATTATACCCTATTTTTATTATTGTTATCGTAATTAATATTATTAATAATTGGTATATAATTGATTATATAGAAAAAGGTTAAACAAGGTCGATTAAAAATTAATTTACTAATCTATATTAATATTATATGTATAAAATACTACTATGTATCATTAATAATATTAAAAATTAAAAATGTAATTAATTAATTAATTTATTTATTAGTATAAATATGTCCTAATAAAAATACTAGTTAGTGGTTATATATATTAATGTTTTTAATTAAAAGTTATTAATTAGTTTAATAATTCATTAAAATAATAATGCCTTATATATATAAATTAATTATTAATACTAATAACTAATTTATTTGCTAATATATATAAATTAATAAATATATGTCCTAAATGATATAAAATGCTAGTTAGAATAAGATGAATGGGACTATAAAAGTTAATAGTACTAAACTCATAGAGAATTGTCATTTGAATTGTTATTAATGATAATAGTAATATTTTAAGAATAATTCACGCTCAATTATAATGAATTCTACCTAAAAAGAGATGAAACCTAAGAAGAGAATAAACATAAAGAGAGACCGGAGGACACACAGAACAAGGGAAGAACATAAGGCTGCCTGCGATAAGCGATACCAGACTCACTAACCCGAGGAAAACCCCTAAGAAGAACAGAGGGGGGAGGAAAAAACCCTAAGACGACAACGCAGGGATCCAATTTCTACTTACCTTCCACCCATCATCTCTGTTGAGATTGATGGGTCTTCGTTCAATTTCGATAGCTTCCCTTAACTTGCGATGATGAAACCGATCAACCCTCGCAATGACTTTGGCCTCCTCAATGCAGACATGATGCTTAGTTTTGTCCACGTGTTCTGCAAGAGCCGAGGACTTTACTCTACCATGCTTCAGGTCTGCTGCATGCTCACCAATCCTCTGTTGGATGGAGCGCCCTGTTTCCCCTATATAAGGGGTCCCACATGAGCAAGGAATCAAGTAGACTCCTTTCATGTCTTTGGGGTCGACTGGATCCTTTACAGACTTCAGGGAGTTACGAATGGTTTTGAGCGGCCTGAAGGTTGAGGGGATATCAAACCTTCTAAGGATCCGAGCAATCCTATCCGTGGTCCCTTGGATATAAGCAAGATGGACACCTGGTTTGCGATCCTTAGGCTCTTTTTTATTGAATGCATTTTTGGAGGCTGTAAGGAACGCCTTCCGACCAAGGTGCCTGCTATATCCGTTTTCCACAAAGACTTCAAGGAGGTGGTTTCTCTCCCTATCCAGGTTTTCTTTATCTGAAATTCTGAGGGCACGCATAGCCAAGGTGTTGAGAACACCCATCTTCTGAGCAGGGAAATGATGGGAATCAGCGTGGAGATACTGCTCAGTGTGTGTCTTCTTACGGTACACTGCGTGGGAGAGAGAGCCATCCTTCCTCCTAGAAATAAGAATATCCAGGAAAGGGAGGCTGCCATTGACCTCCTTTTCCATGGTGAACTTAATAGCTGAGGACTGGCCGTTGAGGTGATCCAGGAAGCGATCAAGCTCCTCATGGCCATGGGGCCAAATGACATTAGTGTCATCTACATATCTTTTCCACAGCTTAGGAAGGAGACGAGCTGAGGCAAGAGCCTTGGCTTCGAAATCTTCCATAAAAAGATTAGCCACGATCGGGGAGAGGGGGGAACCCATGGCGACGCCACAGGTCTGTTCATAGAACTCCCCTTCAAAACAAAAGAATGTGGAAGTGAGACAAACCTCGACAAGATACGCGGTGTCCGGATCTGTTAGGCGATATATCACTTCCATGGCTTCTCTGATGGGAATGCACGTGTACAAAGAGACCACATCGAAGCTGACAAGAATGTCCTCCGGGTCCAGCCTCAAGTCCTTGAGATCCAAGATGAAGGATGCAGAGTCCTTCACGAAGGACTCTGTACGGCCCACAAGGGGCTTCAGCTTGAGAGCCAGGAACTTGGCCAGAAGGTAGGTTGGACCTCCGATGGTGTTGACAATAGGTCTCAGAGGGACCCCTTCCTTGTGAATTTTAGGCACCCCATAAATTCTAGGAGCGATGGGGTTGCTCTCAATGAGCTTACGGGACAGGGCCCCCACTGAGTTGCTTGACTTGATAGCGAGAGCCACTGCCTTAGAGATTTTCTTCAGAGGGTTCTTGGCAAGTTTTTTGTAACTGCCACTGTTATGAAGATGATCTAACATCTTGCTACGGTAATCCTCTTTGTTGAGGATGACCGTCGCCCCTCCTTTGTCCGCCTTAAGGACCACAATGTCCTCATTCTGGTTTAAGGATCTTAAGGCAGCCATCTCCTCTTTGCCGAGGTTCCTTCGAGGTGGTTTAGCCTGCCTAAGGACCACAGCACAATCCTGCCTGATAGTATCCTTGATATTTTCAGGCAGATCTCTAATACCCTGCTCCACATCACAAATGATGTCATCTACAGGGATTTTCCTAGGGGCAAGGGCAAAGTTCAAGCCCTTGCTAAGAAGACCAAAAACCGCCGGGGAGAGGGAAAAGCTAGAGAGATTAACTACCTTATTATTCCGCGACGACGAGGGGGGAGAGACCTTTTTGGAAAGGTCCACTTGCTCCCTAATACCGCCAGGACCCTTAATGCCCTCCGGACATAATAAAGTCACATTGGACTCACCTACAAAATCATCAATAATGCTACAGCTATCACTAGGAATCCTATTATTATTATTAATCTTGCTGTTCATATCGGATACACTAATATTAGGAATTATAATGTCATTGATATTCCTAGACTTGAGCGAATCGTTATTGTTTTTCTTATTCTTCTTATGGTTATGTTTATTGTTGTTATCCCCCTCATTATTGTTGCTACCAAATAACCTACTCTCATTATTATAAGAATTTATGATGCCCATATTATCATCCGCTCCATTAATCGTGGGAATGCATTGATTATTTATATCTTTACTGATTTTATTGTTACTGTCCATGTCTGTATTAAAATTGTGAATATTATGGTTATTATCATACATGTTGTTCTTATTGTTAATGTCAAGGTTATCGTATAACCTACTGATGTTAATATCCTTATTCATGCGGACGAGATTACGGTTATTGCAAACGG
>APFE030496743.1:10332-28620 GCA_000404065.3 Pinus taeda
GTTAACACTACCAATCCATTGTCAGTGTCGCCGATATGTTCAAGAGAAGTCATTCAGAAAATTCGCCCGTGTCTCACCCACTGCAATACATTCATACTCCATTCTTTCATGACCGCCACCCTGAACCCTGTATCATCAGATCATTTTCACCTCCAAAATCATTTGCTTCGTTCCATGTCATAGATGTGGGATTCATTAAGGCCCTCCTATGATGGGCCACTTCTTGTCGACATCAGCTCATTATCCAAGAAGTCGACCTAGGAACAACCCGTTTCAGTACTTTGAAGCTTGCATGCCTCAATGGCAAGTTTCTCACTTTCGGTGATAGGTTTACATCAATGGCCTTCGACCGAGAGATTTTGCGTGGTGTTCGACGCCAAGTCCCTCTTTCAAACCACACGAATTGTATTGTGGTACCTTGAGTATCATTGTCATTATTGGTGATTCCTCTTGCGCCTATTAACAGCTTACATCATTGGCTGGTAATAAGGCGATGTCTTTCCATGTTCGACTCCAAAACATCTTTCACATGGATCGACTTGTACTCCGAGTGAAGATTGAACGAGTTTTGAAGACCCCGGATCTAGTTTCATCCATCCGGGCTGCAATATATTCAGGAATATAAAGACATAAAATGTACATCATTGCCGAACAAATGATCGTCCAAATCAAAGGATGATGACTCCATCCGAATCATCAATCTGCTACATAGACAGTTGTCTGTCCTATGTACATGAAAATGAATTTATAATGTTGAGCATGGGAATGCCTACCTCAGCTAGATCATGAAAAATATTATGAAGATAATGTATTGTATTGTATCTTATTACAGGTCGCCTTCCAGCTCGAAAGAACTTCGGATCCTCATGATAAAGCATTTCAGCCAACATCAAAAGATTAACGACCTCATGCTCTAGGGGGCAATTGTTATAGACATTTTTGGGCACTGCAACCCCAATCATAAATTTCCATAAACCAAAGGCTCCTAGTCCCTAAAAGTATTGCTTCACTCTCTAAAGGAACAAGGTCAGTTGATTACATCATCTCCCAGAAGTTCTTCACAGAAAGCTGCTTAGAACTGGTCAAAACTAGACCATACAGAATGCCCAGTGCAGAGGGTGTGCTGCATCTCACCTACTCAGTGTAAAGGGTGCGATGCATACTAGAAATCCCTTCTGTAGGGTGCGATGGGCGAAATGGACAAATGGCAGAGACAGTTTGCGAGGTGGAGGATCATAGAATCTTCCAAAAACTTCTCCTCTGACACATGCCTCTCTGAATTTGCCCAGGGATGAGTAAGAGATTATCAATATCCAAGTGGAATCAAGAACTATCAGAGAGAGGACACTAATCAAAAACCCAAAAGCTGACTCACCCCCTACAATCATCTATATATGGATCCCTCATCACAGAGATCCAGAGGCTGGAATCTTGTATCTTGTAAGGAAGTGTTGTTGGTTTCCTGGTGCAACATCATAGTGTTGGGTGATCTAAGCTTTACATGAGGTCAAGAAGGGCTTTCTTGCTGGAGGATGATACTGGGTCAGAACAATTGGTTGTAATCCTCTTTGCTATTCTTGATATTAATAAATCTGTTCAAGTTTTCCTCCACATTCTTGTATGTTTAATGATATATGCATTTGTGTGGTCAATACATATCTAGTCCTGTATTGCTTATGATTGTAGATTTCTGTTCTTCAATAGTATTCTGTTGCTTTGATTTCATAGGTGCTCTTTGAAGCTAGGTAGACAAAGAAGAAGCGGCAAAAATCTATCAAAAAGGATAGGAACCAAGCAAGGAATCAAGCGCAAGACTGAGGTTCGTGTCCTTTGTTCCCCTCTTATCTACTTCTCATAAAGGAAAGCGAAAGTAGTTTTAGTTTGTTTGTTTCTAAGATAGCTACCAGTCTTAGTGGGACTAGTAGCTCCGAGTGGACACTAGATTTCCCGATAGCAAAAAGGAAAAGAAGTGTTGTTCAATAGATTGAACAACAAAGTAATGCAAGAAAAAGGTGTTCTTCAATAAATTGAACAACAAAATAATCACAAAATAAAAAAGTGTTGTTCAAAAGTTTGAACAACAGGGCATCGTAAAAAGTGTTGTTCAATAGATTGAACAACAAAAAAATTGTAAAAGTGTTGTTCAAAAGATTGAACAACAACTATTCAAAAGATTTGGACAATAAAACAATCGTAAAAAGAGTAAGTGTTGTTCAAAAGATTGAACAGAAAAACACACAAGAAAGAAAGTGTTGTTCAAAAGATTGAATAGTAGTTTTTCAATTAAATGAATAGCAAACAATGAAAAAAGAAAAGAAGTTTTGTTCAATAGATTGAACAATACAATAATGCAAGAAAAAGGTATAATCGCAAAAATAAAAAGTGTTTTTCAAAAGTTTGAACAGAAGTTGTTCAAAAGTTTGAACAAAAAAACACACAAAAAAATGTTGTTCAAAGTTTGAACAACAAAACATGTAATAAAAAGTGTTTTTCAAAAGTTTGAACAACAGTTGTTCAAAATATTTAATAGCAAAATACGCAAAAAAAATGTTGTTCAAAAGTTTGAACAGCAACTGTTCAAAAGTTTGAACAGAAGTTGTTCAAAAGTTTGAACAGCAAAACACGCAAGAAAAAGTGTTGTTCAAAAGTTTGAACAACAAAATACACAAAAAAAATTTGTTCAAAATTTTGAATAGCAGTTGTTCAAAAGTTTGGACAGCAAAACACCCAAGAAAAAAGTGTTGTTCAAAAGTTTGAACAACAAAATACACAAAAAAAATGTTGTTCAAAAGTTTGAACAATAGTTGTTCAAAAGTTTGAGCAAAACACACAAGAAAAAAGTGTTGTTCAAAAGTTTGAACAGCAAAATACGCAAAACAAGTGTTGTTCAAAAGTTTGAAGAGAAAAACACGTAAGAAAAAGTGTTTCTCAAAAGTTTGAATAGAAAAATACACAAAAAAGTGTTGTTCAAAAGTTTGAACAACAAAACACAAAAGAAAATGTGTTGTTCAAAAGTTTGAACAACAAAATACGCAAAAAAGGTGTTGTTCAAAAGTTTGAACAACAAAACACGCAAGAAAAAAGTGTTTTTCAAAAGTTTGAGCAACAGTTGTTCAAAAGTTTGAATATCAAAATACGCAAAAAAAGTGTTGTTCAAAAGTTTGAACAAAAAAACACGCAGGAAAAAGTGTTGTTCAAAAGTTTGGACAACAAAATACACAAGAAAAAAGTGGTGTTCAAAAGTTTGAACAACAAAATACGCAAAAAAAAGGTGATATTCAATCGCCAACATAACAGAAACTACAACTTTGAAGGAAGCAACACCTAAAACACAAAAGCATAAGAGAAATCAGAAAAGAGCTTCGACATACGAAGGTTACTTTGCCACAGTCATGAGTATATCAAAGTTCATAAGAACCATAACATAAGTATGAATGTTCGCTACAATGAAAGGTGTGTTGAATTTCGTTGGAAATATGACTATTCAAAAGGAAATTGGCCATTGGAGAAGCGGAAAATTACATTTATGGAGATAGGTTGGCAAGGATCTAGGGATAGATATGTAGTTAATAAAAAAAATTTGAGCAAGCTTTAATATAATGATGGGGTTAGAAGATCAGGAGCGTTATAAAATGTCACGTCCCACCAAGATTTTGGCACTTTGCTGTCTAAGAGCTAAAAAATCACTAAGTATTGAGAAATTGCAGAAGTCCCGCTACTATACGAACACTGAAGATCTCATCCGCATATTCGAAGAGAGAGGTCTAGAGGGAATTATGGAATCTATGACACCATTTGGTACACCCGTAAAATCGCCCTTCACACAACGAATATCGCCAAGGAAGAAACTGAATCGAGAGTAGAGAATAAAGAAGAAGCAAGATAAGAAGCATAAGAATCATGTCGAACCACAGCTAGAATCCCAACCTATAAGAGACAGTGAAGAAGAAGCAGAACAACAATAGATGGAGACAGAGAGCGCAACAATTCTATCCCCGTTGCCGCCATATTTACCACCTAGGACACCCAATGCCAAACCAATCAAAGACTCCAAGGATGTGAAGTAAAACACATTTACACCATTACTACCAGAGAAAATACCATTTGAAGGAGAATTTCTTGGAACAATCCCGCAATTGAAGTTCGAGGATAATGACTTCAACGAACGTAACAAATACCCGCAATTTGCACCAAGAAGGTACCTAAAGCAGGTCCATTACGCAGAGATTCGAGTAACAATATTGGAACCACATTAGTAGGCAGAAGGGTTGGAGCGATCATGCTTACTGAACATGTTGAACATGTGCACTTCGACAGAAGTACACCTAACACAACCCGCGTAAGACAATTGCTCGTGTTGGTGCATGATGGATGCCTCTGAATGGGAAAGAGGATCCCTATTGATGAGATGCTAATATTGTGGATTACCAGGTTTCCATACTGAGGAAAGGACCCCACCAAAGAGTTAATGAGTAAGGATCAGGACAAAGTGATAGCACAAAACATGAAGAAGAAGTTTGGCTTGATCAAGAAAACGCGGGGCTACGACATAAATTTGATCAGCAACCAAGGAGTATGCTTGATCCAAAATGGATCCTAGAACAATCTCTAAGTTTTCATGAACTCTTTAAAAATCATGCCAAAGATTCAAAGTCTTATAAAGATCAAGCTATCGGAAGGAATCCTCAGACAGTTGCAATGGCGATCAGCGCGGATCAATGAGGGTCGTCGATCTAGCGTGTAGAACGGCGAACCATGGTAACGCGCGTTGACACCAACTAGCAAATGCAGGGATAATTTTAAGCAACAGAGGTAGTTTCCAATATGTGATTAGCAACAAATCACAGGAAAACCTCTCTGTGAAGAGAAGCCCCGAGCACCCGACTGAAAATAATTATAAAACGCAGAAAATATTGTTTCGGTTCCATCGAAGCGGGATTCCACAAAACTGGCAGGATATCAGATGAGCTTCGAGTGATAAGTGGTTTCAACTGAGTTCCACTCAATGCCATATAGAAATTTCCACACGTCCCGGGGAAGAGAGAGAACTGCTCACATCAGATGGGTAAACATCATGCTACTTAGCTGCCCAATATGAACAATGACTGTAGGATCTAGGGCCTCCAGATCAATGGTGGAGACGCGTTCCGATGGATGACTGGATTTGACAAGGTTATGAAGCGAGGTCACATAGGATTTGAAGTCCAACATGGATGATGCATTGGTAAAAGGTCGTGCTTCACAGGCATTCTTGGAGTTAATGGAAAAAATGGTCGTTTCAAGTATGTCTAAGAGAACTGACACTCGTCCGTTATGAAATAGGTGGCCACCTCCCTATGAGGTGTTACACAGTGACTGAATATGAAAGACAAAGGGATTCAAATAGACAGAGGCAGGGGAACCAGAAAGATAGGAAGCGGAAACGAGCAGTCATGAAGCAGATTGGCAAGAGAGAAGTTAAGAGCAGTGAGCAGTAGGCAGTAAGCCAAAAAGAAAATAGAAGAAGCCGAGCTGACCTATAGAAGCAAAGGAAATAATCGATCCAGGATTAGGAAAGAGACAGAGAGGGTCAAAGAGTCTGTGTACTCCAAAGAAGACTTGAGAGGTTCAAGCGAACTCCTCTGTATATGCCTATCATGTATTGAGTTTCAAATTGGGCTCATACTACTATAACCAATAGAGATTGAGAGTCATTAAGGAGAGTCTATGTACTCCAAATACTTTGGTGATCCAAGTATAGTCCTATTGATTTATACCTGTTGAATGAGACTCAAATTGAGCTCACTATTGTAAAAAATCTGCTTTGAAAACATAATAGAGAGGCCACCACTGAAGGCTGGACCAGGAGACGTAGCCCAGGAGTATTGGGTAAACTCCTTATTAAACTTATTGTGTTTATATGTGTTGCCTATTATGTTTTCCTTTACTGCTTCATTACCTGTTTATTTCACAATCTTATCGATCCATTGCATAAAATAACATAGGCACATCCATGCACATGAGTCTATAATACCTTATTGTTTGTCTTAGATTAAATTTCGGATCAAGTGGTATCAGAGCTTTAGGTTGCTAAGGTTAGACAAACTTGTGCTGGACTCTTTGTGAATTATAACTAGATCAAAGCTTAAATTAGGAGAAGGAGAATTGGCTGAATTTAACCTAGAAATTGGTAGAGTCTATACTAGGAGGAAAATGTCAGAAGAGATTCCCTTGGAATCAGACCCTTAGTTCATGGACAGTTTCTTGACTATGAGAGCCATGGTAGAGGAAATGTATAGAGAATTTAAGAAAGGTCAAAGTGAAGATTCTTCAACTTCCCAGCATAACAAAGGAGGAGAAGAATCTCTCCTCAATGACCCTTCTAAAGGCAAAGGGAAAGAAGAAAAGCTTCCCACACCTCCTAATAGCCCTGAAAATAAAAAGAAAAAATCTTTGATTAAATTAGATGTTAAATTTGATTTGCCAATATATGATGGAGAGTTGAATGCAGAGAAGTTGGATAATTGGATTAGATAGATTGATGTGTATTTCAAGGTGCAAAGCATTGATTCAGACAGAAGTAAGATTCAACTTGCCAGCCTACACCTTGGAGGAACTGCCTTGGTATGGTGGGAAGGTAGAACACAAGTTGACATGAAGAAAAATGGTAAAATCCTTTCTGTTTGGAGTGCATTTGCTTATGCAATTAAAAAATAATTCTATCCACTAGCTTATATGCAGCAAACTATGATGAGTTGGTAAACTCTTTGCCAATTGAAAGGGTAAAGTGTACAAAGTTACACCCAAGAATTTAGAAAAAGAGCTTTGATTCTAGGCATTTATTTAGACTCACCTGAAACTTTGCCGAAGTATATAGGTGGTCTACATAGTTATTTGAGACATACCTTTCTCATGTTTAATCCTACTAGCATAGATGAGGTATATGTTCATGCTACACACCTAGAGGCTAGAGGCAAGAATGTCAACCCAGAGATTAGGGGATCATCAAAACCCACTGTAAGCAAGAACAAGGAAAAGAGAAAGTAGAAATGGAAAGAGAGGAAGACAAATTTTGTACAAAAGACAAAACCTTCATGCACTCACTGCAAGAAGGATAGGCATGATGATGAACACTGCTGGATTCTGCATCAAGAGCTGAGGCTCAAGAAGTTCGATGGCAAAAATAAGAATATTGTTAAAGCTATTCAGAAGGATTTGGGGTCAAACTCAGGGGATGAAACAACAATCACAACCACAGGTATAAAAGGTTGTCCACTTTAGAGAATGCAGAAATCAAGAAGCAGGTACAGGAGTTGCTTGAGAAAAGGTTCACAAGACCTAGCACATCACCATGTGGGTCTCCAATTGTCTTGGTGAGAAAGAAACATGGCTCATGGAGAATGTGCATTGATTAGCGAGCACTGAATAGATAACGATAAAAAATTGTTATCCCCTTCCTCGTATAGATGATCTATTAGATCAGTTGAAAGAAGTTGTTTACTTTTCCAAGTTGGACTTGCATAGTGGCTACCATCAGGTCAGAGTTGCAGAGCAAGATGCATGGAAGACTGCTTTCAAAACAAAGTAGGGATTGTATGAGTGGTTGGTTATGCCTTTTGGCTTAACTAATGCTTCTACTATTTTCATGAGAGTAATGAATGATGTACTCAGGCCTTTTATTGATGATTTTTTCATTGTATATCTAGATGACATTCTTGTATTTAGTAAAACACGGGAAGAACATTTGAAGCATGTAAAGTAGACTCTAGATGTTTTGAAAAGAGAAAATATTTATGTTAAGCCATCAAAATGTGAATTGGGAAAAACATATTTGAATTATTTAGGTCATATTGTAGGGGGTGGTGAATTGAAGATAGATCCCTCTAAGGTTGCAGTGATTGTAAATTGGCCTAAACCCAAATCTGTTACAAGTTAGAAGCTTCCTAGGAGCATCACAGTATTGGAGAAATTTTATTTCTAACTTTTCCTTGATTGCAGCTCCCTTACATGCTTTAACAGGATTTAACAAGGTGTTTTAGTGGGGAGGCAAACAGTAGAAAGCCTTCTACACCTTGAAAGAAAAAATTAGTACAACACTAGTACTAACATTGCCCGATCTTCAAATACCATTTGAGATTGAAACTAATGCCAGTGACTATGCCATGGGAGTAGTGTTGATGCAACATGGTAAACCCATATGTTATCATTCTAAGACATTTAATTCTGCAGTAGTTAATAATCCCACATATGATAAATAATTGTATGCATTAGTACAGAGTGTGAAAAAGTGGAAACATTTCCTAATGGGAAAAGAGACAGTTACACATACTGATCATTAACCACTTCAATATTTACACTCACAAACTAAGTTGTAGCAATCAAGACACTATAGGTGGATGGGTTTTCTACAAAAGTTTCATCTTATCATCAGATATAAAAAAGGGCATACACAATAAAGTTGCAGATATGTTGTCCAGACCAATCTAAATGCATCTACTATACTTAAGCATAACTTAGTACTGCATGAAAGCTACATTGAACAGTATGCTCAAGATATAGATTTTAAAGATGTATATGCAACTTTAAGTCATGGAAAACAAGTAGAAGAATTGGATTATCATGTTAAGGAACAACTCTTGTATAATTTTGGAAAGTTATGCATTCCTCAAACCGAAAGAGTAAACATAATTCGAGAAGCACACACTTCTCTAATATCAGGTCACTTTGGTGTAAGTAAAATAGTTGCATAGCTACAAAGATTTTGTTATTGGCCAAAAATGAATGAAATAGTTTCTAGATATGTAAGAGGGTGTACCATGTGTGCTAAAAGCAAGCCCAGCAATAGAAAACTAGGCTTGTACAGTCCACTACCAGTTCCTTCTCATCCTTGGGAAAGTGTTTCCATGGACTTTGTTGGGGGACTCCCTAAATCTAGAAAAGGTCATGACTATTTATATGTTATTGTGGATAGGTTCAGCAAAATGTATATTTTAATACCTTGTAACAAACATATTACAGCTGAAAAAACAACAAGGTTGTTCTTTCAGCATGTATGGGTTCATTTTGGATTACCCACTTCCATTGTATCTTAACGAGATTCCCGATTTGTTGGGAAGTTTTGGTCAAGTCTATGGGAATTGATGGACACCAGACTGAAGAAGAGCACATCCTTTCATCCACAAATAGATGGCCAAACATAGGTGGTCAACCAGACAATGATCCAGTTGCTCAGAGGATATTGCAGCAAGCATCCCAAGCTTTGGGATGAACACTTGTGTTATGTGCAACATGCTTACAATCAGGCTAAACATTCTTCTACATAGAGATCTCCTTTTGAGACCTGTTTTGGTTTCACCCCAAGGTCTCCCTTGGATTTTGTCTTTGGTAAAGACATAGTGGTTGATGGACATAGTGATGTGGACAACGCAACCAAGTTCATTGAACAAATCCAAGAGATTCATCAGGCAATACAGGAACAGCTAGAAAAGAGCCAAGCCAAGTATAAGGCAAAGCATAATAAGCATCGGACTGAGCATAGTTTCCAAGTTGGTGATCAAGTCTGGCTGTATATCAGAAAAGATAGAATAGAAGGTGAAAGTAATAAGCTAAAGCCAATAAGGTATGGACCTTTTAGGATACTTTAGAAAATTGGTGAGAATGTTTTTCGCCTTGATTTTCCAGCTTACATGCACATCTATTCCATAGTTAATGCAAAAAGCTTGAGATTTTTTGAACCTTCATTGGTTGAAGAACCCAAAGAGCAGAGTCAATTGCCTTCTATTGATGATCTATTGCCTGAATATCTCAATGAATTGTAGGAAGATATAGTTCTAGACAAGAAGGTGAGAACTACGGGTAGAGGGGATGGGGAGTACCTCAGGATTGGACTCAAAGGTTCAAAACCAAGCAGTGCAAGTTGGATAGAAATTGGGCAAGCGAGGAATCTATATCCTCACTTGATTGATGCTTAAAAACCAACTTTTTGTGGTCCAAAAGATTTTTCAGTGGGAAGGCGTGATAAAAAATAGATCCTAGAACACTCTCTAAGTTTTCATGAACTCTTTAAAAATCATGCCAAAGATTCAAAGTCTTATAAAGATCAAGCTATCGGAAGGAATTCTCAGACAATTTCAAAGGCGATCAGTGTGGATCAACGAGGTCCGTCAATCTAGCATGCAAAGCGGCGGACCATGGTAACGCGCGTTGACACCAACTAGCGAATGTAGGGATAATTTTAAGCAACGGAGGCAGTTTCTGATATGCGATTAGCAACAAGTCACAGGGAAAACCTCTCAGTGAAGAGAAGCCTTGAGCACCCGGACCTGAAATAATTATAAAATGCGGAAAATATTGTTTTGGTTCCGTCGGAGCAGGATTCCACAAAAGCGACAAGATATCAAACAGGCTTCGAGCGGTAAGCGATTTCAACCGAGTTCCACCTGATGCCATACAGTGATTTCCACACATCCCGAGGAAGAGAGAGAGAACCGCTCACATCAGATGGGTAAACATCATGCTACTTAGCTGCCCGATATGAAGGATGACCATAGGATCTGGGGCCTCCAGATCAATGGCAGAGACGCGTTCCGATGGATGACCAGATTTGACAAGGTTATGAAGTGAGATCACATAGGATTTGAAGTTCGACATGTATGATGCGTTGGGAGAAGGTCGTGTTTTGCAGGCATTCTTGGAGTTAACAGAAAAAACAGTTGTTTCACGTATGTCCAAGAGAACTGACACTCATCTGTTATGAAATAGGTGGCCACCTCCCTGTGAGGCGTTACATAGTGACTGATTATGCAGGGTAGAGGGATTCAAACAGACAAAGGTAGGGGAACCAAAAATCCGGGAAGTGGAAACAAAGAGTCAGGAAGCAGATTGGCTTTAAAGCCACAAACTAACAGAGAGAGAAGTTAAGAGCAGTAAGTAGTAGATAGTAAGCCAAAAAGCAGAGAGAAGAAGTTGAGCTGACCTACAGAATCAAAGGCAGTAATCGAGCCAAGATTAGGACAGAGACAGAGAGGGTCAAAGAGTCTATCAGAGAGGGTCAAAGAGTCTATGTACTCCAAAGAAGACTTTAGAGGTTCAAGTGAACTCCTTTGTATATGCTTGTCATGTATTGAGTCTCAGATTGGGCTCATACTACTGTGACCAATAGAGGTTGACAGTAAGTAAGGGGAGTCTATGTACTCTAGAGACTTGGGGGATCCAAGTACAGTCCGACTAATTTATACCTATTGAGTGAGACTCAAATTGAGCTCAATATTGTAAAAACTCTGCTTTGAAAACATAATAGAGAGGCCATCACTAAAGACTGGACCAGGAGACGTAGCCTAGGAGTATTGGGTGAACTCCTTATTAAACTTGTTGTGTTTATATGTGTTGCCTATTTGTTTTCCTTAACTGCTTCATTGCCTACATATTTCACAACCTTATCGATCTGTTGCATAAAATAACATAAGCACATCCATGCACATGAGTCTGTAATAACTTATTGTTTGTCTTAGATCAAATTTCGGATCAATGCTTCACTGTGCATATCTTAGTTGGGAATATTATGCGAAAATGTCAAGCCAATGAAGTCCCCATAGTATTTGTTTCCTTAGTTGCACAGTGCAACAACAGGGTCCTATACAACTGTGTTGGATATCTATGTAGATAATTCCTAGAAGATTGTCGAGAATCTCAGGAGGAAGGTAAGACCTTTCATTATGCATGATTGATTTTGATCATAGCCTTGTTGGCATGGAAGGAGTTGGAGGATTTGCAGTTTCCTGTGGTAGAAGCAAACATGTGTGAAGTCGTGTTGTATGCCTCGCTCTGGTATACCAAGGAGACATCGCAAGCAAAGGAGAACAGAATATTCTTTGTCTTGTATCACATGGATTTGCACATGGTGGTAAATCAACACCCTAGACTGTCACCAAGCTTGTACTAGAAATATAAGTTTGTTGTGAAGTTCAAATTAGACTTTCATAGAATCTATATACACGCTTGAAGGATACAATGGAGACATGGCATCCTCTACCATACTTAGTCACCGAAAATGATCTTGTGACATTAATATAGCAATGGCCCACAGAATGGATGACTGTGATGGAGAAAGATGTAGGGTATAGTGAAACAGAGGAAGAAACTTCATAGCATGGGGAACCAAGTGGAAAGGATAAAGACAAGGATGAATAGGATGAAGAATAGGAGTAGAAGAACAACAAAGAGAAGACTAGGGAGCAAACAAAGACAGGAAAAGGAAAGAGGAAGATGTAGAGCATAACTTTAGTGAGGAGCAGAAAGAAGCAGAAAGTAGATAAATACAAGGGTGCAATGCCACTGGTCCTCACTGATGATGAAATTGGGGAGAAATTTCAAGAAGTCACAATGGATTCATGGAACAAAATACAGGATCGCTACGGCATGCTCCTGACAGGTGTTGAGAAAAGTATTGTAGAATTGAAAATATTTATGCAAACATATAAACAACCAATAGAGATAGGCCAAAGACTCCATCCATAAAGACTAATAGAGATGACATTTGGGATGAGGATAATGGAGATACCTATGAGAGATCTACAGTTCGACTCCACCGAATTCAAGCAACAGGAAAATTTTTTGGATCATGTCAATATGAACATGGAAGTGTTTCCCATTTCGGTGTTACATGACCTTCACCAAGGCATCATGAATGAGATAAAGAAGCACGAACATCGCACCTCAAAGTTAAATATTCACGTAGAAAAAGATTGTGTTGCACTAAAGAAACAACTCGACCAGGCCATTAGGGAGAAGTATGAGACAAAGCTATAGCAGTAGAGATTCAAAGAGGTGGTCAAAGCCACTTGCAGGGAAGTTCCAGACATGGATGTCTGTAAGGAGGAATCAGTAGAAGATAAGGTTGTGAATCTCGGCCTTGCAGTCAAGGAATCAAAGAAGAAGATTGTGGATGTGCAGTTCAAATATGAAATTAATATTAGTGAGCTACAAATGAAGCTAAATCCAGCCACACCACCAGAAGTGCATGAACAAAGGGGTATCGAACTAAAACCTGTAGTGACAGACATCTCTGAGATAGTGATAGGCATCTCTATGACAGCGGTAGAGTGTGGAAAATTATTGGATGAGACCTTGTAGCTTTGGACTTCGTGGAAGGAAGATCCATACATACAAAAGATATTAGATGACATCCAACAGAAGAAGAAGCAGCTAGAGGAGATTCGGGCAACTATGAAGACCTTTCCAATATCACAGAAGATCACCAGAATAAGTGAAGGCAAGGCACTTCAGAAACAGATAGAAGAACTCATAAGGGAAGAGAAAATTTTGACGAAGATAACTCAACCATGGGAGAATGAGGCTCTCCAGCTATTGCAAGAAGTGGATGGGAAGCTCCATGAGCTTCGAAAAAAGGAGGGAGCAGTGTTGTAGAAGATTGGAGTACTAGTGAGAGAGGCACTACTAGAAGAACTGTGTAGACAAGAGAAGCAGGCAACAAAGATATTATAGCAGTACAACATCGCCTACAACAACATCGCAGCAAATATTTGAGGCAAAGAAGTTGAGTGACTCAGGACAAGTGGCACGTGAGTTTTGGAGTTTTGTTTGGCATAGCCCAAGTTGGCCCAAGTTTTGGTCAAAAATATGCATTTTAGGGAGTGGAGTGCGTGGTACCGTAGAGCTATGTACTGCGTGATGTTTTATGGGCTTTGGGGTGGGTCAAAGTCCCTTCTTTTTGTAACGGGTTTGGGCAATAATTGATTGTTTTTAGGAGGACCATGGTATTTTAATGTACCCATTGATGTAATTAGTATATATAGGACAAAGGATGTAATTCGAAGTAAGGATAGTAATAATGATATGGTACCAACATAAGGAAATATCTCTATAATCTATTTTGGGTCTTGAAGGAAAGTCTATGCAGCTGAGTGTGCGGAGACATAAAGTCTGCAGCTGGGTGTGCAGACACCTGTACCTAGGTGCGTAGGTCAAGGATTTGTATGTTGTTTCAAATAATTAATATAAGAAATATATTTTTGATGGACATAACTTGTGTATGATTATTATGTATCTTTTTCTTTTTGTTCAATATTTTGGTTATATTTTACTTTAGCGCAATATTGTTTATGGTTGTTAATGGCATGGTCAAGTAGATAATCCAACCCTGCGAAGTAATCTATGTATATTAAGGATAAAATAACATAAAAATACCACATTGCATCATCCCTCAAGGCTGCATAAACCTAGTTCTACATCCTCCCATAATCACTTCAGGTGAGAGTACGATCTTCTTGCAGGTCATTTCTGAAAGGGCCAGTGAATCAAGATTTTTTTGGTGTGCAGTAAAATCTGAACCTGGGTCAACTCAGCCTAAGCCAACATCTAGGATGTGGTGCATAGACCAAAGGAAAAGTCCATAGTCACCTAAAAATGGCTATCAAAATTAAACATGGATCTTATGGGAGTGCTGAAAAATATAAGGCTAGGTTC
Source organism: Pinus taeda (assembly GCA_000404065.3). Lineage (NCBI taxonomy): Eukaryota > Viridiplantae > Streptophyta > Pinopsida > Pinales > Pinaceae > Pinus > Pinus taeda. The sequence goes on from APFE030496743.1 coordinate 24,796, forward strand.
ATTTCTTAAGGATTCTCTCAAAAGGAAGGAGCGGGCTCTGATGAGATATTTGCACCAGTTTCCCGATATACTACTATTTGATCGATTATTTCCCTCATTGTCTCTCAAGGATGGAACGTAAATCAAATGGATGTCAATACTGATTTCTTGCATGGCTCACTTAAGAAGGAAATCTACTTGGAACAAACTTATGGGTTTTAAGTACAAGATCAAAGGACACACATATGCAGGTTGAAGAAATCCCTCTATTGTTTGAAGCAAGCCCCTAGGGCTTGGTATGAGAAGACTGATAGCTATCTTATGAAGCTGGGATTTACGAGGAGCAATATTGATCCTAATTTATACATCAAGTTTGAAAAGGACATGCCTCTCATTTTGCTCGTTTATGTGGATGATCTCTTTCTAACAGGTGCATACCCTCTAATTTATCAATGCAAGAGAGAGTTGGCTTCCAACTTCGAGATGAAGGACGTAGGTCTGATGCACTACCTCCTAGGCCTAGAGGTCTAGAAAAAGCCAGGTGAGATTTTCCTTTCTCAAGTAAAATATATTATGAAGATGCTCGAGAGATGTGGGATGGTGGATTACAAATTTGTGTCTACGCTAATGGAACTCAAATTCAAGAAGCTATGTGGAAGTGCTACCAACCCCGAATTGTCAACCCCTTCCAAATATAAATAACTTGTGGGGCCATGATTTTCTTGGTAAACTTTCATCCTCACATATGCTTCGTTGTGAATTCATTGCATCAATTTATGGTTGAACCTCATCAGACACATTGGATTGCTGCTAAGAATATCTTGAGATATCTTCATGGAACACTCACTATGGACTAATATACATTGCAGAGAATTTGAGGCTACATGGATACGTTGATGCTAGTTGGGTTGGTAGTGTGGTGGATCATAAGAGCATGTTTAAATGTTGCTTCTCATTGGGGTCTGCTTCATTTTCTTTGATGATTAGGAAATAGAAATTGGTTTCTCTAAGTACTGCCAAGGCCGAATACATTGTAGCTAGTATGGCCTGTTGTGAAGTTGTTTGGATGAGGAAGCTATTTAGTGAGCTATTTGGGCACATGTTGGATACCACTGTCATCTTCTGCGACAACCAAAGTGGCATTTGCCTTTCATAGAATCATGTGTTCCACGACTACTCCAAGAACATTGATATCAGGTACCACTTTATCTGGGATATGGTACAATGGAGAGAAATAAGGCTCCAACACATCAAGACTAATGAGAAATTCGTAGACATCCTCATGAAGCCCTTATGGAAGGTATAATTCTTAGCCTTCCATGAGATACTTGGAGTCATGGAAAGACCTTCCCATGAGGGTCTCGCTTGAGTTCGACATTGATATCTGGGAGCCCCTGGGGGCTTGGGGTGCTTCTTGGAGTTATGAGAAACCATAGAGTGAGTGTTTCACCTTCCCATGTGATACCCCATGATGTTTGACTATGTGTTGGGTGAGTGGTTCACCTTCCCCTACGATTGAAATATGCATAGGATGAGTGGTTCATCTTCTCCTATGGAATCTGAACAGGATGAGTTTTTCACCTTCTCCTGTTGATGCCCTAGCATACATCCTACCCATGTAGTCTAGGACTCATGGTAAGTACCTCTCATCTGGTCAATGAGTTGGGAAACGTGGATAGGGACAATAGTACTATTGATGGACACATTGTGTACTATCATACTCCTTATGTCTAGGATGCATGGTGTTCAACAACTTGATATGGGATCAAGACTAAAATTTGTTAGTGGAGAGTGGTAAGGTCTTGTGACTCACTCTCGATCAATTCTTATTCATTATTCATATCATTTCTCAGCAAAGAAGGGATGAGATGAGACACAAAGATGGTACATGATGACAGGATGGCATGATGATCAATGATTGGTAAGTGGAATCCACTCCCTAGTTGAGCAGGAGTTTGAAAATTGGAAACTAGGGCCGAATTCCACCTTGGGATACCTCACTTGATGGAGATGATGATTTCATTAAATTCCTCTTTTTGAGAAGACCAAAATTGATATAAATATCATATCATTTGGACAAGAAAAAGTGTGATTTTGAATTTATGCCCCCACATGTGCAAATTGTTATGGTCGGCCACATCATCATGTAGGCTCATGAAGCCCAATGGATATGACTCTTCACCCTCAGTGACTTGTATAAATACAAATGACCTCTCGCCTCATTTGGCATCATCACCACTCACACATTATCTCTCCTTCTCTCATTGATCCATGCAACATTGGGTATTCCCTCTCTCTCCCCCATGTGTGGTACAATATTTTCATGTCCCTTATCTTTCAATTGGTATGGCTATGTCAATTGGTGGCCTTTGGTTCATGTGGAGTAACCCTTTCGTGTAAGTGGAAATTATTTTTTAGTCAAAATCATATGAGTTTTTCTGGCACATTGTCCAATTTGTATCAATTTCTTGGTACAATTTGTGTTGTTTTAGCAGTGGTCCTGGGTTGTGGATGTATGACCCTAGAGGGAAAAGTGCTGATTGTCAGTATGCTCAAGAGAAGTGAGCACAATCTCAAAATCAGGAGCAGTTGAAGAGTAATCCCAAATGCATAATTAATTATGGTATTTTTTGCAGCAGCAACAATACCAGTCGCAGTCCTGAATGGTATCATTTTTTATTTAATTGGTACAAAATATGCATTAGTAGAGAGAATTGTCAGCCATCAGCCATAAGGTGTCTAGAGGTAGAGGATCATTCAAAGAAGAGGTAGTATATGTTCAGGGGGAGCATATCATATATACCCAGTTCTCTAGAAGTAGAGGAGTAGCTATAATAGGTCACAAGGACTCATTTTGTTAATGTTTGTTTTTTGCAGGTATCTTTGCCCATAATGGTGTAGCTAGGCTTGGATGGAAGAATTCAAGTTCCTCATAAAATATATATCAACCCTTGAGAAGAGAAATTTTCATAGAAGAGTGCACATCAGTAGCCAGACCCTTAGACATTATTTGGAAGGGGGATAAGAAGCAGTTTGTATCCCTTTCCCATTGATGTCAAAGGGGGAGAGTAAGTTGTTTATGGCCCAATCAAGGGAGAGACACGGGAGACAAAACTCAATTTCATCCATTATGGTTGTTACATGTAGCATGAGGAGTGGTCATGAATCTAAATAAGTGAGGTTTTTCCATCAATTCAAAATAGGGAGATTGTTGGACAATTGGCATTGTTAGGATGGCTGGTGGCATCAATTGTGTTGGAATTGATGTCAACTAGGCTAGCATTGATGGAAATTGGGTTAGCATTGATGTGCTTGGTGTGTCAATCTTAGGGGGAGTCTCAGGATTTGAAGGCATTCTTTCCTCAGGAGATCAACTCAGATGCTTCTGGAAGTCCACAAATGGCCTCCTAGATCAGAAGTTATTTCTAGTCAAAGGTTAGTGCCCCCCAAATTCAAAAATGCAGAGCCAAATATGGACTAGGGACAAAGTAGTGACCAATTTTGAAATTTTTTCAAACACGGTAGAGTTGTTAACAGAGCGGCTAAGTGAAGGTTATGGAAAACATCGGAAAATAGCACATCCATGGATCAGATGCTCATTGGCTGATAGTGGAGCCCATAGAACACGTAATCCTATTGGAGTTTCCCCAGAAGGTTCAAAGGGTGCACAAGAGTTGAGGTCCAAGATGATGTATGCTTGAACGGAGGTGGATAGTGTTGGCATTATGGCTAAAGTGTTGTCCTTGATGGCAGCCCATTCAGGTGATAGATCACAGTACTTCAAGTCAGCAGCAGAGATTGATGATCAACTATCAAATATTGAAGAAAATAAGGGGTACGCAGGTA
>APFE030496746.1:0-28469 GCA_000404065.3 Pinus taeda
GAGATCTGGATCAGAGAAGAAATCACAAGTGGTATGTGTTAACCTAATTTGGAGGTGCCAGTCAGTTGGAATGAGTAAGAAACAATCTATAAGTGGCACTATCAACTACAGAGCAGAATACATGGCAGCAACTCATGCAAGCAAGGAAGTAGTTTGGTTGCAGAGATTGTGTTCAAGTATGGGGTTAGTATAGGGAGCTATAAGGATAGACTGTGACAGCCAAAGTGAAATTTTCTTGGCAAAGACCCTGCTTATCATTCAAAGACAAAGCACATTGATGTTCAGTATCACTTTGTGAGGGATATGATAGAAGACAAAAAGGTGTTGCTGGTAAAGGTGGACACTTTGAAGAATAATGCAGATGCATTGACAAAATCTGTGAGCTCTGAGAAGTTCCCTTGGTGTAGAGAAACAATGGGTGTTTCATGGCTGGAAAAATGACTAAGCTCTCCAGTGGCCCCCTGTGGAAAGAAAACAACAAGTGAGATATTGTTGGGTTGTGTTATATTCTTTCCACAACTAACCTACGTAGTGAACCAGGGGGTTAGAGGGGGGGTGGGTAGCCCCCCTATACGGGGTTCGGGGCAACACCTTGGGAAAAAAAATTTTGGACCCTATATTAGGTTGGGCGAACCTACCTATGGTTTTTGGTCCATGGTTTTGGACGCGATGGTTTTCGGTCCATGGTATTGGATGCTTCGGGATGTATATATATGTATTGTAACATTGAAAGGAACATAATGAAAAATCAAGCTGGTAGTCCCGGTTTTGGGATCCAGGGGAAAATCTCTGTGTATATGTGTTTTATGTGTCATGCTCTCGCATTGTTTATTTTCTTTGTTTTAGAATTCATATGCAGGTAATTTCTGTACAGGGTTAAAACCTACACTCCTCCTCTAATCTCTCATTTCTCCATCCCCTTACCATCCTCCTCCTTTAACCTCTCCTTTCTCCATCCCCTTTATAATGAAAAACAAACACTTCTTATCTACAATACAAAAATCACCCTTTTCTGGGTAGTCGTTTCCAAAAAATCTAAAGCTAATTACAATTTTGGAAAAATATTGAAAAAACACTGAAATCCAAATTTGAGGCCTTATATGAAGGAAATTTCCCCCCCAAAAAGTGTCAATATGATAATTACATGCATCATTCCCTAGTTAAAAAGAACGTAATTCCTAGTCGTTGGGTCAGGTGAAGCCACGAAGACCAATAACAACACGAGAAAGCATTACGGTTCTCATAACCTTAAGGCTCTCTTGAAACATCACTTTGCAAAAGTCTAGATGCGTCCTTGTCTAGAAAAGGTTTTATTGCTTATGGAGTTAGATCTTTTAGGGAAAATCCACACCACCAATAGTTAAAATAAGAATAAATTTATCATGATCACTCCATCCTTATCTGGATCCTCTAATATGATCAATTGCTTCATGAAAGCTTCAACGGCAACCACCCTTGCACCACCTAGCTCTTTCGACGTAGAATTTATAACATAAATTTCCCCTAGACCACTTCAATCAAGTCCAGCATGATAGGCTATAGTATTGCTCACAATCAAGACTGCTATCATTACACTTGTATCATTACGTTCTTCTTAAAAATTATTAAATATATTTTCATACTTGGAACTTGAAGTTTGACTATTTAAAACATTGTCCATGGATACCAATGTTTGGAGAATAGGAATGCTACCTACATCAGGAATTAATAGTTCTCACACCATTGTCCCTTTTGGATGTATTTTATTTCCTACAGTAAATTCTAATAATGCATTTTTATACTTTATACTTAAGGTGGCTACTAACTTGGTGTCCTGTGATTATAGCAACAAAGCCTCGCGAACTAGATCCATTGTCTTGTTCCCAACAATTTATAACACAGTGATATTCAGGTCTTAAAGGGTCTAATATTATTGGTTCAGAATTTGTACTCTCCAAAGTCTAGGACCTCTCCAACCAAATAAGCATCAAATCGCCGGAATAACATTAAGATAGAAACAAACTAAGTAGTTGATAGGATTTCTTGGAAGATTAAATGCAAGTCTCTTTTTTTTGGCCTTGTTTATATCAATGCAACTTTGATGTTTGAAAATGTTATTGGATTTCTAGGTTTCATACAAACCCTATGAAAATATATATTACCACTTATTTCCAAGAAATACTTTAAAAAGTCATTGTCTCCCATGGAAACACTGCCCCATAAGAAGAGAATATCCACCCCAGTAGAAGTAGCTTTATCTAGCTTTGCTTCCAACTCTTCTTTTTCATCACCTGCAATACATAAATCCAATAATTTATATTGATATTGTGTAGTAGTTGCTAGTTGTGTGGCACAATTTTTCTCATTCTCACTAACGAACTTAATAAATATATAGCCTTTTGAAAAACCTATAGAGAGATTTGTCACAACCTTTGCACATCTGACAAATGGGTATTGAGATGAAAATTTCCAAATCACCCACAAATATAGAATGCTCTAGTCATGTTAAAAGGTATCTTTCTTCTAAGCCAAAAGAAGCCCAATTTAATCTATAAAGTTGTTATGTGCACATCCTCCATGTACCATCTTTCTTTGGATTCAACAATGTTGGTACAACATAGGGGCTCATGCTTTCTCTCATGACACCTTTCTTTATAATATCAATTACATTTTTGTTGATCTCTACATGTTGTGTAGGGATCATCCTATATGTTTCCTAATTAGGTAGAGATGCTCCTAGAATTAGATTAATGTGATTTTGAATATCCCGCTTTGGTGAAAGACCATCATGTAACTCATTTGGTATAAAATCAACATATTCTTCAATAGGTAATGGTATGTCTTCTCCTTCTCCTCTCTGCACCATTAACACATAGAAAAATCTTGTTATCTTCACTTCTCTAACAAGTTGTCTTTCAAACAACATATTCTCATCTTTCCCTTCATCCTTAAGGGGTAGTAAGATAACTTTAGGTCCATCCTTTCAAAATGTATATGTATTCTGGTTACATGCATGACTTTTCTGTCATATTTCTATGTCCTCCCCAACAACACTTGGCATGCATCCATTGGGATGACATCACACCATAGTTCATATTTGTAAGTCTTGGTTATAGAAAACTTGACCAAACTCCTTTTATCAACAGTGACTTCATTTCCCTTTTCAAACCATGCAATTCGATAAGGATGGGTATTTTGATCAAATTTTAGGCTCAATCTATCTACCATCTCTCTAGAAGCCATATTCTCACAACCACCATTGTAAAAAATAACTTTACATGCCTTTCCCCTTGAAGTGCACCTCATTCGAAAGATATTTGTCTAAAGCCAATAATCTTCATTGCTCCTACTATGTCTTTGTTCCTTTTCTAGAATCTTCATTTCTCTCCTCATCATGAGATTATCCCCCACATCTGGTGGAAGTTGAGATTCAACTCCTTCTTCTTTCTCAGCTTAGGCCAAGATCAATCTAGACTTCTCTCCTTGTTTCTTTTCTTGCATGTTATAAATTGGGCATTCAAATTATATATGACCCTCTTCACCACACCTAAAACAAAAAAGGGTTTTTGTTGGTTTCCTAACCCTCTGTCACCATTGTAACCTCCGCCCATTTGAAATCCTCTTCCTTTTTGTTGATTTGGTTTATTCTTTTGAGTATCTTCTAATTTCTCTTCTCCTTGGGATGATTCTCCTCTAATATAGTTTGAACCACCTCACAATGGAGATGATGTAACCTTCCTTACTCCTCTATTCCTTTGAAATGATTGTCATTTTTTCTTTTCCTCCGTCTTTAAGGCTAATGGGTATGCCTCTTCCATGTTGTTAACCCTATGCATGGTCATTTCATCTTGGATATAATAATTTATACAATTAAATTACCTTGCATCCAGTTTCTCATTAGTTTCTTGGTGATCCACACAAATTGACAATTCATAAAAAAAAAATCTTTCCTAAGATCTTCCACAGTCGGTAGGTTTTGCTTCAAGTTATAAAATCTATGAATAAGGGTCTATGCATAGTTCAAAGGAAGAAATTTTTCTTTCAACTTCATTTCCATCTTATTCTAGGTCCTAGTTTTGTCTTTTCCTTCTTTTTGTTCTTTCTTTCTGCAAATGATCTCACCAGGTCATTACATGACCCTTTGTTGATGGAAAAATCCCTCTTGCGAACAAGAGTGATCTCCCTAGATCTAGAACCCGGATCTAGAACAAAAAAATAATAGTAGAAAACATTCCCTAAGTCTATAATGATCAAATCATAAACAACCAACAATGGGATGAGTGTTTTATACCTTGTTAATCGATGTTTGTCCTCGCTATTTTCCTATAATCTTCAGCTCCCAACTTTTCTTTAGTCTACATGATGAAGACACCTGCAGATAGCACAAACAAACAAGAGATAAAAACAGATATAAACAAATTTTATTTGAAAAATACCTGTGCATGTTGTCAACGATATATGTAATAAAAACCATCAAATGTAGACAATGTTTATGGGAAAGAAATGTATTACTTTATTAATAATGAAAGAAGTGGTTACAACATGAGCCTTGATGTTGTAGGTCCCCTTATAGTTTGTTCCTTCACTCCAATTCCATGCCTTCAAAAGTATTGTGATCAAAGGATGGGTATTTCATCAGATTTTCACCAAGATTTCTTGAGATTTTCTAACTAACCATCTCAATGGGAGATGGTTGTACTTGTAGGCTTGGGAAAGGATAGGAGGAGGATAAGGAATGGAGGTTGAGATCCAACAAGTTAGAGAGGCGAGCCATATGGAAACCAGTCAGAGGAGATGCCATCCACGAGGCTTCTATAATAGAAGCTCTTGTACTAATTTTATTTTTACCTTTGTTAAAATAGTGTCACACCCTTTGAACAGGAAAAGTGTGACAGTGTCACAATCTAGCAACAATGCCTTACTATCACATTGCGTTGTACTTATAGCCTATGACACTATGTGAAGAGTCAAAATTTTCCTATGGTTTTCTCCAATTTGATCTTAGATCTGTCTTTGATATAATTTTCAAGTTTGTTTACTATCATTTTACATATTAAACTTTTAGATCATGCCTCTTTTGTGTGCTTTTTCGCATTTTTGGGTTTGTGTGAAATATTCATTTTTATTACTTTGGCCTGATTTATTTTATTTTCTCATTGAAAGGTTGAAAGGTTTATAGACTTGAATATTCAAATCTTAGTGTCTTTTCATTCTGTTATTGAGTAATTACTTCAAAAAAAAATTTGCATTGTTTTGTGAAAAGAGAATTTTACTACATGTTTGTGTGTTTGTTTCTTTCTTTAAAAACAAAAAATTGTCAAATTCTTGCATTATAAGAGGGCATTTTATGTTTTGAAAAGAAGTCAATTTAAGAAGTATTTTCGATATAAAGAGATCTCGTTTAATTTGGTACATTGTGCATTTGGGAATATTAAAATTTTCCTTCTTCTTGTAGTTAGAATTCACCAAAATGAAAATATTGCATTTCATTTTATTGCATTTGAGATTTTGGGTCGTGTGAAAACATCATTTTCATCCACTTCATATCTCTATATAGTAAATAATAACCATAAAATTAATGCTTAATAAAATTTATTCAACATTTTTACATTTCTCTAGTAGCATACATACATTAGCTTAAGTTAAGGGCCTTGGAATATGTGGTGATTTTAACTCTCCAAGGCTACAAAAAAACCTATAAGCTTCAGTTAGGGGTTGAAAATCCATTTACTGCATCATGTTTTCTGGGAAGCTCCTCTCGCACAAGAGTTAAGCACAAGGTCACATTGGGCCCAGTGAAGTAATCTACCCTGCTTCATTGGTCTTGGTGGCATTAATTTTCACATATTACAAATGGTGTTGTAAAACAATTGGGGATCACTTGGGAGGACCACCCTTGCTTTGACGAACCTTTCAAGGGGATTTAGGGTTTAATTCTCTACCCTTGTGTGTACGTCTGACTAGTGATTTCCCCCTAGGTTAATTTTTTATAGGTAGTGACCTTAGTTGATTTTATCGTAGGACTCATACATAAGGTCATAGTGAGGGGGACATCCTCATTGTACTTGGGATAGACATTAGTAAAACTCACTTGGGCCTCCCTGGAAGGTGCTCCACCACATGTGAGGGTACTTGCACCAGGGTTGAACCGTTAATCAAGTTTCCAACATTACTATTCCACCCACTCTCTCTTTAGTCACTTTTCATATTGATCTCATGATGTTCAATTTCATCACCAGCTAGTGTGGTAATTATGGTAAGGTTTGTATGTTTGCTTCCTTAGAGTTGTTAGCACATGGAGTCTTCAATTTTCTATTTAGTGGACCTTAGGGTGTATTTTTAATTGTTAATATAAATTCATCCTGACACTTCACCATTCACGTAGAATGCATTGTTTACCCCTTGAAATTATACCTGAATCATCAGAAGTTACACCTAAATCATCATAAAATGTTCTTGAACAACCTGAAATTACAGAACCTAAGGCCTTGGAACCATAGGTGGCTAAATATGAAACTTTAGAACTAGAAGTGACTAAACTTGAAACTTCAAAGCTAGAAATTATTGAACCAGTAACTTCAAAAATTTACATTCCTCCACTAGGTTTAGTGTTTGTACCTTTACTAGTTATTTCTCAAGACTTTGTTTCTTCAGGAGAATAAGTTCTTTCACTTGATTTCTTAAGTATAGAGGAAATTTCTCAAGAATATCACTCTCCATTTAATCCTCTAATAATTGATATAAGAGCTCCTCTTCTTATGGAATTACCTAAAGCATCTTCATGGCCATTTAACCCTTGGTACCAATCTCTCATTGCTTATACACCTAGAAAAATAAGTCCTTGTTTACACACTCTTTTATTGACTACTCCAACCATGTCCATAGAGTTTATAATTGGAAGTACCCTAGTTCCAACTTCACCTTCTATTGTAGATGGATCTTTTGAACCTAGTACATCTTCCATGTTTCCTAGGTATTATTTACCTAGTAGGTTCTTTTGAATCTACTATACCTAGTGACACTTATGTGTTTGGTGGACCTTAAGTACTTGTTGGGTATCAATCACTTAGTGGAACTTTTTTTGGAGTTGTGACTGGTCCTTCGTTTTTCATTCCCCCCCTTTGTATCCTGGAATTCATCTGATTCTTTTGATCCAAGCATGGCCCAAACCCCCCAAATTGTGATTTCTTCAAAAACTTCTATGCATGGTATCCAACCAGGGTTTTATCAACAATCTAGTTTGATGATTAGTGAGTAAATATTCCACAACAACCTCCTATGGGATCTTATCCTCCTCCTGGGGGAAAACATCCTTTATGATCTTATCCTCCTATTGGGGGGAAATCTCCCATCATTTCTTATCCTCCTACTGAGAGGAAACCTCTTGTAGGATCTTATCCTCCTACTAGGGAACAACCTCCCATTGGATCTTATCCTCTTACTAGGGGGAAACCTCTCGTTGGATCTTACCCTTCTACTGGACAACCACCTCAAGGATTTATGTAACCTATCTATAGTCATATATTTACTGGTGCACCATTCCATCAAATGGTAGGTACCCCATGGATCATAACGTATGTTGTTGGAACTCAAATCCCTATGAGTTAACCTACAGGTCAATCAATTCAAGGTTATCCTCAAATACTTGCAACTCAACCTCAAATTCCTACAGGTAAACCTCAAATACCTTAATGACATATTGTTCAAGGCTTTCCTCCTACGAGTCAATCTATTCATGGATTTCCATAAATTCCTATAAGCTAGCTTGTTAAGGGTTTCCATCAAATACCTTTAGATCAACTAGTTCAGGGTTTCCCTCAAATTCCCACAAGACAACCTTTACAAGGTTTTAATTCTCCAACTTACCCTGGTGGAATTCAAATTCCTATAGCACAACCTACTCAAGGATTCCCTCCTTCAGTAGTTGGACCTTATGGTCCTCTGACCAATTACCCATATCAAGGTTATATACATCCTGATTTCAACAGGAAGTTACCATTCCTAGAAACCTTAGACTTACCAAAATTATCACAACTTACGAAAAATCCTATTCTCCATTATTTGTTATGGTTGGTCATTCCTTCAAAGTTACCAAGCGACATTCCAAAATTCATTGGTAAACCTGGTGAAGACACATCAATTCACATTATGACTTATAATTTATGGTTTTCTTCGAACTCCTTAAATGATAATTCGATTTGATTATGCCTTTTCCGGGGAAATATTACTAGTAGTGTCCCTAAGTCATACATTGAGTTACCACGAGCATATTTTGGTGACTTTAACACATTGGCAATGACATTTTTAACCGATTTCCAACTTTCCATCCATTATGAAACACGTACGGAGATTTTAACTTCATCACAATAATCTACATCCACGCACATCTTTAATTGTATTCATGAATGGAGAAATAGAAATTGGTTAATTAAAACCTCAATCCCAGACCAATTATTGATAGATTGGTTCACTAAGCCATTACAACCCCCAATTGCTTATGATGTTTCCATGGGTGGAGTTGTTACTGAGGATCAAATAGTTTCTTGTGCCCAATATTTGGAACATGTATATTCATTGTCTGAGAAGTTATATGAATTTGGTCCCTCATGCTCCTTGCCCATCGAATAATCCTACCCCATTGCCTTCTACAAAAACTCACATTGTTGATGGTGTGATTGGTTCTGTCCATCAACAGTCGAGATGTAAACCATCTGGTCATTCCAATTCCAATATTACTCCCATTGTTGTGACTCAAAACGTGCCCCCTCCTATTGTTGCTACTCCTGTCACTACTTCCAAGATTAATGTAGTTCATTCCACATCAACTACTAAATATCAACAACCTATAAGTAAGAAAAAGGGCAAAGGTTGTAACAACCCCGAGTTAAAAGCTCATGTAATAAAGTTAATAAAGGAAAAATAGGGCCAAGGTCATGGCACACATATTCCAAGCTAAATGTTGGGACAGGTATCCTAGTGGGCATCACTTGTTGTTTATTATGGCTAAAGGGAAATTGGCAAAGGATTCAAAAAGGAAAAAAGACATTATTGGTATTTTATTTATGAAAATAAAGGAAATTAGGAGAAAAGGAAGGTGAAAAGTCAGAGGTTGAATGTGAGGAGGAAATCAAAGGAAAATTGAAGAAATTAGAGGCAACAATGATAAAAAGACATTAGAGCATCAGTTTGAAGCCTTTTTTCAGTTTAGTTTTGGAAGGAGTCTCAGAGAGGAGAATAGCACCAAGAGGAGAAAGAAATCAAGAAAAGAAAAGGAAGCAAGGATCAAGTAAATAAAGGTTGGCTCAAGTGGCTTCAGTGGGAATACTTCTAGGTAACATGTTGCATGTATGATTTCCTAGTTGGTTTTGGCATGCATGCTATATGCATGTGTGTATTTGGTTCATTTGTTGTCATTAACATGGGTTTTTCCTAGTTTGACTTTGGTTTCAGCCTTGCCTTTCCATTTCCAGATAGCCATGGTGTGACAAGATTGATTCTTGGTTGAGCTTTGGATTGCTAGAAGGTTTTAGATCCAAGTGAGGTGGTCTTAGGAAATTCCTAAGGGTTGGGGGTGGAGATGGTTTTCTTTGGGAAGACCTGAATAGGTGGGTGGAGATAAAAAAATCCATCAAGGGATGGTGAAGGAATATTGAGGCATCTAATCTTGGTTTGGTTTTGTGGTCTCAAGACCAGTTTAGGTGACATCACTGTAGTGTGAGGGTGGAGGTGGTTTAACCTTTGGATTCCCTTGGTTGTTTATGGATTGGTTTATCCCATGAGATCCCACATTCATGCTTGGAATATGGCATGGGAGTGATTGGTTGAAAGAAAGATTTGGTTTAGCCCAACCTATGGTCGAGTGGTACGTTGAAGTCTCTGGCTTGGTTGGTTTTTCATATGGTCGTTAAGAGCTAAGTTTCTATTGTAATTTACGAGTAATTATACTTGTTATTATGTGGCTTTAATGGTTGTTCTATCCTTGTTATTTATCAAGTTATATGTAGTTATAAGCGTGGTTTTATGACAGGTCCAAGTTATGACTCTTAATATGTTTTCAATTGTAAATGAATGGTTATTGAATGCATGAATTAATATATGTTATTGTAGCTATGGTGAGAGATCATTTGTATTTCTTGGTAAACCTCAGATAAGTTTCATATCTCTATGTTCAAATATGAATTCATGACCAATAGGATTCATATTCACCATGTGTTTGACATAATGACTGTCATGGTTAGACTGGGTTAGGTGAATTTGTTGTATAATTTTTGTGTTAAAGGTTGTGTATGTTTGTCATTCGTCCTTTTGGAAAGTTTCATTAAGTTCTAGGCTGAAGTATGGCTCCTTGCCTTGAAAAAGTGGCTTAGATCTCATGGTCGTTGGCATAGAACTAGGTGAAAAAGAAAGCAGTCACTCTATTGTAGGCTCATTCATGTGATTTGAGGGTTACAATCAAATTCAAACAGTGTTAGGAATGGTGGTTTAGCTCATGGGGCTCCTGTAATCCCTGAGGGATGTTAATAAAGTCTTGGTTTGTCAAATCCATTTCCTGAAGGTTATCTAGGAGGTTGATTCATGTCATAGTATCCCTGAGCTCATGTTTACCCTAGGTAAGCCAGTGAAAGTGGGTATATATGGGAGGAGGTGTTACAAAGTGGTATCAAATCATGGTTCAAACACTTGGACCTGATGGGCTAGATGCATGTGGTTATGCATGCATTTTCATGGTTATGGTTATCATGCATGAGGTCATGGTATGCAGTTGGTATTGTCATACATGATGTTGGCATATTGATGTGAATATGATTATACATGTATCATGCTAATGTGTATTGAGCTTGCACATGAGATAATTCTCCCCTAAACATCATTGAGGTATGATTTTGGTTATGGTAACTATTTGGTTTACCTAACATGGAATAATTGCAGGAAGAAGAGAATCAGAAATGACGAGCAAAATGGTAGACTATAGTCCACGTGAACCTCCTTACAGATCAATTGGGAAGCAAGGAGATCAGTATTCTCTTGATATAGTAGATACATTGAGGAGTTTGAAGGAGGAAATTAGAAGTTGCAGGGCAGATAATGACAGGTTGATTGATGTTGAGGAAAGACTTGCAAAGGCTCAGGAAAGGTAGGAAAAGGTCAATGCAGTCATCCTTCAAAGTTTATCAGACTTGCAGAAACAGGGACAACTAATATTAGTCAAGAGAAGGAAGAGAAGACTAATGGAGCCTATGTTAGTAGGTCTCAATTAGGATATAGGTTGGATAAGGGGACACATTCAAAGATGGTAGATCATTAGATACACCTGATAAGAGGATTGGCATGTGTGGGTATCATTCTAGTTCCTTTCTCAAGAGAAATCATCACCATCATCACCACCATCATCCTTATAGGAGGAGTGAGTACTTGCTTGAGGAGTTCAAGAAAGTCAAGCCCCCTAAATTTGATGGAGATATGAAGAAGTCAAAAGATGCAGAGGCATGGTTGCTTGGGATGAAGAAATTATTAAGATTGCATAACTACTCAAAGAACATTAAATCCAAAATAGATATCTTCAATGTTAAAGGGAAAGCATACATTTGGTGGGAATATGTGAAGAATGTCAAGGGAATTTGGGAAGAAGAGTTGATTTGGGATGAGTTTGAGAGACTATTTAAGAAGAAGTATCTATCTAAGAGATATTACGACGAAATAGTGTTGACATTGCTAGACCCGCCAACATGTCAAGGGATATCCCTGGTACGAAGTCCCAAGTAGACCTTAGATAGTTTGGAGTAGGAGTCCCGGCAGTGGATTGTACAGTATCACCTTGACTGCGGTTGCGCGCAGAGGTAAGTAAGATGTCCTTGTTGGTAGCAAGAGTGTGACCTTGCAGCAAGTCAAGGAAGGTGCATGAAAGGCTCTAACACACGGAAGGGGGGGTGAGTGTGCCCCTTAGAAACCTATGATAGCACACAACTTGAAAAGGAACACACAAGCAGTAATACATCACAAGATGGAAAGCAAGATAGCTAACGATCCAAAGTGATGGATTATATTAACAACACACTTCAATAAGATTCATACAAACACATACAGAATAGTTCATACATACATGTGTAAATATAGATACATATATCATTAAAGTAACCAGGACAGTTGAACTACAATAAAAAAATATATGCATGAAACGTGTTGGATTTGTTATATTAAAAGAGTGAAAGATCCAATCATACATAGAGACATGACTTCCACTAGCCCTGATAGTGGAACATTACAGTCACTGCTGCCTGCTCCTCCAAAGAGATGTACTAGCTCTGTACTGTGGAGAAGCCAAGGCTCATTACAATACACTCCAATCTTTCTCTAAGTTACACCTATAGGAAGCTTGGCTCCCAAAAGCCTCTACAATGAGTTATGAGGTTCTATAAATAGCAAATGGTAGGGTGACCCTTGAAATTCCCCCTTGTGACTCTTCACCTACCCTCGTGACTCTTCAACTACTACATAATTGTTACATTCTACTATCGACACTTGGTCTTTCACTTTATAACAGGGTTAGATTATAATATGCAGATGTACCCATGTCAGAAAAAATAGGATTTAGTAAGCCATGCAAGACATCACCAAGACTCAAATAGTTGTGGGATGACTAACTCTTCGACATCCTCGCTATGATCGATGGTGGCAAACTGATGCCAAAATTGGTGGTCTGTTATGGTGTCTACATACTCTGTGGTGACATCCTTCTGAAAGCTGACTCTTTCCTCAGTTGCATTCGACTACACTGATTTGGCACCTCTTTCCAACTCGTTAGGTAACATGTGCATCATAGTCTTGAGTGCATCCGGATCAAAAACATACTGATGCATAGTGTCTGTGCTCATTTGCAAATCTGCACTAGTGGCTACGCGAATCAACTGATCAAATAACATTTCCAACTCCAATAAGAATTGGTTCTTGGAATTCTCCTCGCTAAGTGTGCCAATGGATGGTATCACATGCATGCGCACAATGACATCCATGCTCCTAAACACCTATTCATGTGAATCTTGCAAACTGGTGATGAATTGCGGGAGTTCCTCATAGTTTTGGATCTGACTCTGGATGCGTGTCTTCAACTCTATCACCTTTGGCTTCATCATCTTTGGCAAGTGAAATGGGGCTCCTCTGTACCTCATTGTCCATATTTTCATGTGATCGACAGTAGTGTGGAGATCTAAAAAGATGCGTGCTCTCCTAGCACAGTGTTGCTGCCAACCATTGAGATGGACAATTGAATTATGCACGTGATGAATCTGGAGTACAACTTCTGCATGAATATCTCAAGAGATGATACTTCATCCAATATTTCTCTCCTCAACTCTGCTCTGGCGAATTTTGTAACCTACTCCCCTCCCTGCTTGGTGGCTTGTAACTCCTTAGCCATGCGCTCGTTCTCAGCTATCAAGAATCTAACACTCGAGTTGGTAGCTTCGACATATTCTTTGGTAGCATCAGCCAATGCGGTTGGAGGTCTGTGCACAAAGGACATGATCACTCGCTCTTCAAACTGTGCGAGAGATACATGGACATCTGGAGTAGGCACTCTACTCAACTGCACAACTATGTGTTATGACTCATCGAAAGATATGTTGTGCATCTCCGCTTCTGAATTGTCTTCAAGGATTTCAGTACTTCCTTGATCGCTTGGGACTTGCTCTGCTTACAGATCTGGTGAAGCCGATGGGTTGACCTCTGGGTTCTGAGGCATGAGTTCAATAGCCTAATCTAACTTTCGCTGGACCATGTCTGTGTTCATTTGCTCTAGCATTTGTTCAATCTCTTGAGAAAAGTCCTACTCCTACGACTGCTCACCCTGTCTAAAATATGCCAGCTACTCGGATGAGTCAATAACCTATATGGGTGCAATTTCATCAATATGTGCATGTTGCGCCTCTTGTTGTTCCTATTCATGCTGCACTTCCTTCCCTCTGTTGCGCGGCTCTTGTTCTTCCATGAGTTGTTGCTTCAACTCTTGCAACACCTTTTCTATTTCCTCCATCTTCTGCTTCTCTCTTTGCCTTTATGCAATGCTTCCATCGTGTTGTTGCCTCTTAGCCTCAATCTCCAAAGTTTCTTTCAACACAAGCGGATCTTCTTTGAACTTGTAGCTTCACTTTGCATCTACGTTGTCAACAATATTCCTCTTTCCTTTGTCACGTGTAGGTCTGTTTTTCCTGATGATGCTTCTCTCTGAGATGCTGATGCCTTCTACTTTGATAACCACTTTACAACTATGATGATCGGTTCATTAAACCTTGAGAAGTGATATAAGTATCTCCATGGGTCTTCGTCAGGCTAATGACATGCCTCGTGGATCCAAGGATGTTGCACTCTCACATAGTGGTCCTTCACTAAGAAATGCGAGTAATACAGATTGAAACTTTTGGTGCTGAAGGTGAATCTATTTAACTCCTCTGTCTTGGCCTCAACATGCTTGAGATTACAGATCTCATACAACCCGATCTGTAAAGGAAGAGTGGTCCAAGGTGCCTTCCTCTTCCGATGCATTGACAACCCTGTCGAGATGTGATACGACACTTTTTGCATGACGAGCTTATCCATGGAAAACTTTAGTAAAACATGTGTAGCCTTCTCCACATTGTACATCTGGATGAAGGTGTCAAGAGGTGAGGCATACCAGTCTTCTATGTCGATCAATGCCTCCATCATTGCCTACAACATGCAATGGGGATCCTGCTCAAAGATCATCTTGTATATCGGGGTGACAAAGTGGTCTGATAATTGTATGATAACTCCATCGTAGCTGCATTCAGAGAAAAACTTGCAATATGTGTGCACAGAGGTTTCCGAAGGTGTCCATGCCCAACCCAAGCCTAAGAACTAATGACGGGCACAAACCGCATCAAGTCCGTAAGCGAACATGTATAGCTTCGCTTGCTGACACTAGGTAGATATCGAGCTTCTGTTACCTATTCGTTCAACCTGAGAGCTAACATGTCAATCCAATTGCAAGGTCTTCCTTCGTTCGCCAACTAATCCAACACAATCACCCAACTCTACGGGAAGGTTTTTGTGCTCTCTTAGCCATATAAGCAACAAGAAAAGATGACCAAGAGCTGATGTGCCTTTTGTAGTATCCTCGTCTTGTAAACCAAGCTGGGTGTTGTCCTAAACTTGAATGGATATTTCACCCAGCTCTTCAAGATGTCTCTAGAGTTTGCACTGTTGCTAGGTGTAGTGAAGGGTGTATCTATCGTGATCACCGGTTGTGGCAAGTGATACATCTCCTGAAATTCCTTCACCCTGAAGGTAGCAAGTTTTGTCCCACTGATACTACTCAACACCATTGTCTCTGGATCAATATGCAATACAATCCAGTGGATCATGTCCGTGCATGGAAATGCAAGATACTTGTATGAAATTTGGTACAAGCCAGACTTGTGTATGTTGACATAGACCCTGCGGTCTTCTAGATTTTCCTCAAATGTGCCTGAAAAGGTGTGATTGATGTCCTACCATTTCATCTTGGTCTCCTTGTCTATGAACAATTTAGTGTCTTCATAAATAGGCAAGTTCATAGACACTTGATCAACTGCATCTCCAGTTGCACTCTCAACAGTGTCCTTTGACCTTTCTCTCTTGGAAGCCATTGTACATGTACTGCTAAGAGACAGATGAACACTTGTGATACCTAGAGATAGAGAAACACTCATGGCAAGAAATCTGTCAGCTGGAAACCAAAAGCAACTTGAGGACTGACATGCAACACACCTGGGTGACTAACTAGAAAGATTGCATAATTTTCACTAGGAGGTTGGGAGACTAACTGCCAAAATTGTGCAAAGCATGGTTTGGACTATCAGTGAGCTGACTGACTGTTGAAACTGCACAATGCATAGTCCATCTTGGCCAGTTGAGGACTGAATC
Source organism: Pinus taeda (assembly GCA_000404065.3). Classification (NCBI taxonomy): domain Eukaryota; kingdom Viridiplantae; phylum Streptophyta; class Pinopsida; order Pinales; family Pinaceae; genus Pinus; species Pinus taeda. The sequence continues at coordinate 15,898 of APFE030496746.1, forward strand.
TACACAATGCGTAGTTTCAGTCAGTAATGACTGCAACCTAGAAAATGAATTTGTGCAATTTCGATCGCTAGCAGGGAATTGCCTCTCAGAATTGCACAGAGTAAGCCTGGAGGCTAGTGGTGGGCCATATCTATGCAATTTTTGGGAGGAATGTAGAGCCTTCATTGTAAAAAATATGCAGTGCAAGCCGGGCAAGGCAAGGTTTGGGCTAAGGTAACCCAAACCCACCGATAGGAGATTGAAAACATAAAAGGGTTGAATGCATGGAGAAGCTAAGTGCAAACAAGAGTGAATGATCATGCAAGAAAACAGTGAGTACAGGATTCAGAAAATGGGAAAACTAGTAGGTGTGTGAAGCGAGTCGTCGCAAAGGTGACCCTTAGTGCAAAAACAATGTCATCCATATGACAACAGTGAGATGCAATGAAAAACCTAAAATAGTTATTGTACAAGTTAACATGCATTAAAACAACAACAAGCATTCAACAAAACCAAGTAAAGAGCACTCACACAAACCAAAATGCAAAAAGTGTTAAAAAAGCAGCAAAAGACATGAAAAGCGGACTTTCCCAGAAAAAGTTGAGTTGAATGTGTTGAATGCTCCTAGATGCGATGTGGGGTGCCAAGCTCCAAGATCAATGTGAGGAATGAGATCTGAAGCATTGAATAAATAAGTTTGATAAGATCGAGGTTTATGACACACATGCCACAAAGATAGGAAAAAGTGACACTTGGTGAGAGGTTTCTGAAACGTCTTTTGCATGTAACCTCTAGTTGCTAAACATGGATCCCTAAAATCTAGGGATGATTTTTTGCTTTTTCTTTTTTCTTTTTCGAAAAAGCAGCCCATGCATGCAAATCAAGATTGCTCAGTCTTGGAGGGAACTCGTCAACTTGGGAGCACATGCAACAACCTGCAAGCCTGGGAATGACTTTTACGCAGTTTCTGGGTTGAGCAAGTTTGGTTGTCCCTGAGGCTTTGCACAATTTATTGACTGAAGCCCTGGCTGTCAGTCAGAATTGAGTAGATTTTTAGAGAAATCCCAGTGAAAGGTTGTATTGCGCAATTTCTAGAGGGAAGGCTACGTGGATATTCTACACGTTTTTAAAGAGCAGCAAGTAGCCTAGATGGATTGCGCAATTTTGGAGAGGAAGGTTGGTTCCCCTCCAAATTTGCGCAATTTTCCATGTGAGCATAACAACCAAAAAATGACCAAGCTCTGGAATATCAGCTTGTGGGTGGAAGACAAACAGGTTGTCAAAACACAAGCTGATAAGCCACTGAAACTTAAATGGAGCATAGGTACTTGTAAGTGCAAGACATTCTGCTGAGAATGGTCGGTAGGGAGGCTCTAAAATGAAGTTAAGGAAAATTTTGGAGAGTGGTTATAGTTGCTACAACACATATATAAGGAGTTTTATGAGTTGCATTTAGGTTCTATGACATATGATGAGTATACTAGCAGGTTCCTAGAGCTGTTGAGGTATGTGCCTTACCTCAAGGATGAGAAAGCAAAGATTCAATAATTCATCAGTGGGTTTCCAGCAACATATAGATACCATATTGAGTTTGATGTGCCTAGGTCATTGGAGGAAGGCATTAGGAAACTGAAGCATTTGTATGAGCAATCAAAGTGTAAAGATGATCCTAAACGTGATTTGAAGGGGAATGAGAAACTTAAAAGGAAGTGGCCACCGAAGTGGGGAAGACCTCAGGATGCAGGTGAGAAAGAAAACGTTTCTCCTTACAAGAAGTTCAATGCAGTTGAGAAAGGACATGGGTCACAACCTAGATAGCAACAAAATAGAGGTGATGGTAGGGGACCATTGCAATGTTAGATATGTGGAAAAGATCATTGCAAGAAGGATTCCCCATTGTACTAGGATGGTAGGCCTCATATCTATGGTACTTAGGAGGCGTAAATGGTTGGGTTTTGGGCCATAGCATTCCACAAATTTATGCAGTCGTGGACAGTAAGTAGACAGATCACCATGCATCCATTATTGAGATGGAAGGTAAGATTTGTGGTTGAGTTGTTTCTATTTGTATTGACCCTCGATCTATTTATAGTTATATTAATCTTGACCTGGTGGATAAGTCTGGTTTGAGAAAAGAATTACATGCAAAGTCTTGGTTGGTGCAGTTGGCTACAGGTACTAAGAAAAGAGTTCATAATTTGGTAAGAGATTGTGCATTTGATCTAAATGGCATGCCTACATAGGCACATATAAATGTGATTCTATTGGGATCATATAGTATTCTTTTGGGTATGGATTGACTATACCTCTATAGGACTAAAGTAGATTTTTGTGACAAGGTTATTGAGTGTCTGTATGATAACAGGGAAAAGAGAACCTCGTAGGGAAAGAAGAAGCCTACATTGGTGAGGATGGTCACAACTATGTAGGATAAGTGCAGTTGTAGGAAGGGTGGTGTATTGTTTGTAGTCCATATTTCTAGTGACAAGGGTAAGATGTTTAGGATGTTGAAGTCCTCAAGAGGTATACTATTTTGTAATAGTTTCAGGATGTGTTCCCAGCAAATATTCCAAAGTTGCTGCCTCACAGGGAAGTGGAATTCTCTATTGAGTTGGTACCAGGGGCAACAACAACATCAAAGGCACCTTATAGGATGAGCAATCCAGATCTAGTGGAATTGAAGTTGCAATTGAAGGAAATGCTTGAAAATGGATACATTAGGCCAAGTGCATCTTTGTGGGGTGCACGAGTGTTGTTCGTGAAGAAGAAAGATGGTACTCTCAGATTATGCATTACAAGAAGCTGAATAAGGTGAGGATTAAGAATATGTATCCATTGTCGAAGATTGATGATTTTTTTGACAAGCTAAAGGAGAAAAAATATTCTTAAAGATTGATTTGAGATCAAGATATCATTAGGTACACATCAAAGAACATGACATCTACAAGACTACTTTCCAGACTAAATATGGGAATTATGAGTTTGTTGTGGTTCCTTTCAGTTTAACTAATGCTCCAGCTATTTTTATGTGATTTATGAAAAGTGTATTTCATCCTTATTTGGACAAGTTTGTGATTGCATTCATTGATGATATATTGATATATTCTAAGAATGAGGAAGAGCATGCCAAACACTTAGAAACAATTTTGATATTGCTAAGAGAGCATCAACGGTATGCAAAAATTAGCAAATGAATCTTCTCTTAGACAGAGGTACATTTCTTGGGGCATGTTGTTTCCAAGGAAGGCATAGCAGTGGATCCAAAAAATATAATAGCTATCATGGAATGGGCCACTCCTAAGAATGTGGATGAAGTCATATCATTCATGGGGTTAGCAGGTTACTATAGGAGGTTTGTCAATAAATTCTCATAGATTGCATATCCTATTACATCATTGCAGAGGAAAGGAAATAAATTTGAACGGACATAGGAATGTGTAGCCAGTTTTGAGCATTTGAAGCAGTTGCTTAAGAATGCTCCAGTTATAAAGATTGCATATTTGAATAAAGAGTTTGGGGTGTGTGCAAATTCTTGCAAGAGAGGACTTGGTGGAGCCATGATGCAAGAAGGAGAGGTAGTATTCTATGATTCAAGGAAATTGAATGAGCATGAAAAGAATTATGTGATACATGATCTTGAGTTGGCAGAGATCATTCATGCCTTGAAGATGTGGAGGCACTATCTTCTTGGTAGGAGGTTTATGTTGATGAGAGACCATGTGGATTGAGGTATCTATTTGAACAACCTAATCTAAATGCCAAGAAAGCTAGATGGTTGGATACCCTAAGTGAGTTTGAATTTGAGATCAGATACATTAAAGGAAAGGAGAACAGAGCTACATATGCTCTTAGTAGAAGAGTGCAGTTAAATCACATAGAAGCTATGAGATCGTAAGGGACAAATTTACAGGATTGGATCTTACAAGAAGGATAGCAGGATGATAGGTATAGGGAGCTTAATCATATGTTACAACAAGGTATATGTGATCAAGATGTGGATTATCATCTCACAGCAGATGGCTTGGTGAGCTTTAGGGACTAGATCTATGTATCAGATGACAATGAGCTTAAGAATATTATCTTGACAGAGTTTCATGTCAATTCATATTTGAGTCACCTACAATATTAGAATATGTTGACAGCTGTGAAGAACTTCTACTATTGGTTGAATCTTAAGAAATAAGTGGTATATTTTGTGGCTAGATGCATGGATTATCAACAAGTGAACGTTGAATGTAAGAACCCAGTTGATTTGTTACAACCTATTCTGATTCTAGAGGGGAAATGGGAGGCCATTATCATGGATTTCATTATAGGTTTGTCAAGGACATCAAAGCAGCATGATTCCATCATGGTTGTGGTTAACAGGTTGAGAAAGGTAGTTAAATTCATTCTAGTGAAGTCTACTTATTCATCTAGAGATGTAGCATAGGTCTTCATCAAAGAGATAGTATAGTTCCATGGTATTCCTAAGAAGATCATATCGGATAGAGATGCTAAGTTCACTTCCATGTTTTGTAAGGAGTTGTTTTCAGGTTTGGGTACAGAGTTAGCCTTTAGTAGAGCTTAACATCTGCAGACATATGGAAAGACATAGAGGGCCAACAAGATATTGGAGGATATGTTGAGGATGTATTTCATGCATCAACAATGAAGGTGGGAGGAGTATCTTCCATTGGTGGAGTTTTCTTGCAACAATTATTATCAAGAGTCACTAAGGATGAGTCTATTTGAGGCACTTTATGGGTGGAGTTGTAACACTCCCATCAGTTGGAGTGATCTAGTGAACAAGGTACTTATTGGGCTAGACATGTTGGCATAGATGGAACAAGAAATGCAAGTTATAAAGAAGAATCTAAAGGAAGCACATGATAGACAAAGAAGTTATGCAGATCAACATAGGGAATTTTAGGTTGGGGATCATGTGTACTTGTGCATCAAGCCCAAGAAGAGCTCCTTGAGGATTGGATCATGTGCTAAGTTGGCACCTTAGTATTTCAGACCTTACAAGATACTTGAGAGGATTGGACTAGTGGCCTACATACTTGCACTTCCTCTGACTGTGAAATTCCATGATGTTTTCCATGTTTCATTACTTAAAAGATATGTGAAAGATGTTGATCATGTTATTGATTGGTATGTATTGTAGGTGGATCCAGAAGGAGAATTCCAACTAGAACCTCAGTGCATATATCAACAGAAACAACTCATGCTATGGAACTGAGCAATCAAGTAGGTTCAAGTGCAGTGGAAGCACCCGATGAAGCTACATGGGAGATGGATGATCAAATGTAGTCTATGTATCCTTCATTATTTTCTGGTGGAGACAAATGATTTTTTTGTATATGTACATATTTATGTATGGTTCTTCTTGTAAATATCACAATGAGCTATGTTATAAAACACCAATAAATGGTATGGTTATCATCTTGTCATGTTTGTCATGATGGTTATGCTTTTGAGTAGTTTGTTCATTGTAAATACTGCATTGAGCTAAGTTATAAAGCTTCATGGGCAATCTGTTTTGGTTTTCAGTAGTTTTGTTGGTTATAAGTGTCATAGAACATCGAGGATGGTGTTCCCATAGGGGGAGGAGTCTATAACAACCTCGGGCTAAAAGTTCATGTAACAAAGTTAATAAAGGCGATATAAGACCAAGGTCATGGGACACATATTCCAAGTTGAATGTTGCGAAAAGTATCCTAGTGGGCATCACTTGTTATTTATTACGGCTAAAGGGAAATCGAAAAAGGCATTGAAAAAGGCTTTGGAAAGGAAAAAATGCATTATTATCATTTTATTCATTAAAATAAAGGAAATTAGGAGAAAAGGAAGGTGAAAAGTCACAGGTTGCATGTGATGAGGAAATTGAAAGAAAATAGAGGGAAAATGAAGAAATTAGAGGAAAAAATGATAAAATGACATTAGAGAATCAGTTTGGAGCCTTTTGTCAATTTAGTTTTGGAATTAGTCTCTAAGATGAGAAGAGAACCAAGAGGAGAAAGCAAGAAAGGAAAGAAAATTAAGGACAAGGAAAGCAAAGGAAGCAAGGATAAAGCAAAGAAATGTTGGATCAAGTAGCTTCAGTGGAAATAATTGCAGGTAATAGATTGCATGTATGATTTCCTAGTTGGTTTTGGCATGCATGGTAGATGGATGTGTGTATTTGGTTCATTTGTTGTCATTGGCATGGGTTTTTCCTCGTTTGACGGTGTTTTAGCCTTGCCTTACCATTTCTGGATAGCCATGGTTTGATGAAATTCATTCTTGGTTGAGCTTTAGATTTCTAGAAGGTTTTGGATTCAGGTGAGGTGGTCTCACGAAAATCCCAAGGGTTGGAGTGGAGATGGTTTTCTCCGAGAAGCCCTCAATAGGTGGGTGGAGACAGGGAAATTCCTCAAGGGATGGTGAAGGAATACTGAGGAATCCAAGCTCGGTTTGGTTTTGTGATCTCGGGACCAGTTTAGTTGAGAGCATGTTAGTGTGAGGGTGGAGGTGGTTTAACCTTTGGATTCCCTTGGTTGTTTATGGATTGGTTTATCCCATGAGATCCCACTTTCATGCTTGGAGTATGGAACGATGATGATTGGATGACAGAAAGATTTGGTTCATCCCAATCTATGGCCAGGTGGTACATGGAAGTCCCTGATTTGATTGGTTTTTCATATGGTCAATAAGAGCTAAGTTTTTCTTGTAATTCATGAGTAATTATACTTGTTATTATGTGGATTTAATGGTTGTTTTATCCTTGTTATTTATCTGGTTTATTGTTGGTTATAAGCATGGTTTTATGACAGATGTAAGTTATGGCTCTTAATATGTTTTCACTTGTAAATGAATGGTTATTGAATGCATGACTTAATAGATTTATTGCAACTATGGTGAGATGCCATTATTCATTCTTGGTAAACCTCATATAAGTTTCATAGCTTTATGTTCAGATATGCATTCATTACTTGTATATTTCATATTCACCATGTGATCTAGGTGGCTCGAGAGACACACACAAGACAAAGAGGACTCAAGAAAGCTCAAAAATAAAAGTGTTTGGATTATGCTCAAACTAGGACCAGAGAGTAGACCTCGTTGTCTCGATCGCAGTAGTGTGAACGGTTCGTCAATCTGAGTCCGGATGAAGGAGATAGAGGCAATCAAAGCTGGGTTGAATTTTTGATGACTAGGTAGGCTTAACAAAGACACAATTTGGCATTTTCCTGATGGATGGAATCTGGCCAAATTCTGGGCAAAATTTTCCCCTGATTAAAGTGACTCCTACGGTCCAAAATTCCGCATTTTTAAAAATGGCCCATTTTTCATATATATATATATAATATATATAAATATATATGTGGTGGCACCACCCCTGCCACCCCCAAAACCACATAACCATATCTATGTAAATGGGGTGGGCACGAGCCACCTCTGGTGGACCCGACACACACCCCCCAAAAAAAAACACATATTAAATACATAACATGACCATCACATGTGAAAAGGGAGGTCGGCAGGGATTGAACCCGCCCAGTCCACATGGGTCGGCCCCCACCGGGCAGCCTCATAACCAAACCAACGGCCAACCAAACCTTGTATATATAAAAAAAGAGATATGTATGTTAATTCGGAAGGGGTGGGTTTTCAACCCCCGACCCCTGAACTAATTTCCAAAATTTCCATTACAACAAACTGTCACCTTGTTTAATCTGCCCACTAAAAACTTATATAAACCATCATTTGTCAGTGCGGGGGCAGATGGAGGAGGAACCAGGAGTGGGCATGGATTTCGAGATAGAGGAGGTAGAATATTCTTTGATACCCAAAGATTCTCCGGGGATGTAAAAATTATTTTTATCAAAACATAGTCAAGTTTACAGTCGTTTTTCATGGTTTTCCACAGGGATCACAATGGCGAGGTTAGATTCGCCTTTTGATTTGTAGATTTCCAATCCACCCATGGAGTAGAATCTTTGAGGAATCTAGGGGAATCTAAAAGATTCCTTGAGCCCTAGATTCTCAATTTCTCAGAATTCAAAAATTGGATAGTTGATTTTTCACTATTTGATGCTACAAATCTGATGGTGCATTCATATTTCTCATTTTCTCATTCTATTCTTCAACCACTTTTCTAAGTGGAATGCAGGTTTTAGCATTCATGTGCGAGAAACCATTTCCATGCGATTGATGACGTTAGATTGATGACACGAACAACTTCAACAATTTGACATTTGCTTCTTCAGATGGCCCTTGGTTGTGAGGTATATGCAGTGTGTTCGTGTACTTCTTTTGCTATGCATTGTGCTGCACAGATCCATGTTTGATGTTGATGAGGGATCTTGTTTATTACTTGTTTTCATGATTCCTTCTTGATGTGACGCGAAATCATCTATGTGATGTACTTGTTGTCATGATTCCTGCTTGATGTGACACATAATCATCTATGTGATGTACTTGTTGTCATGATTTGTCATGTTATGTTTTGAGATCCATTTGTCATATGTTGATGGGATACACATGTGTCGCCATGCATGTTTGCATTGAGATCCCTTTTATGCCATGTTGGCGGGATGCTCATCATGCATGAGTTTGTGTCAAACTCATAGGAGTCCTTTTGATTGAGAGTTCCTCTAGCAGAACATCTCTTGGAGCCACTCCTCAATGAGGGCATTTTTCCTTGTATGATAACGACATCACCTCTATGTACATCATCACTATTGACAACACTTAATGCAGCGACCTACACCATTGTGACACCAGGGCCCAAAGACGTAGTCCCTCCTGGACGAACTCTGTTATCAATGACTTATGTTTTTATGTTGCTGATGATTGACGTGTTCCTCTTCTCTATAGCATGCACATGTATTCATTTATGTTCTTTTAAAAATACAATTTAACACATCATGAAATTTAAGGTCTTGCAAGGGTCCTTTGTCACACCTAGACCTGGATCACCATGTGTTTGATAGAATGACTATCATGGTTAGACCAGGTTAGGTAAAGTCCTTGTCTATGTTTTTTTTAAAGGCCTTGTATGTGTGTCATTCATCCCTTTTTAAAGTTTCAATAAGTTCTAGGCAGAGATCTGGCTCCTAGCCATGAAAAATTAGCTTAGATCTCACGGTCACTGGCACAGAACTGGGTGAAAAAGGCTAAACTCTCTCCTTTGCAAGCTCTCACACGCGACTGGAGAGTTATAATCGAATTCAGGTAGTGTTATCCCAACATTTGTGGCTCCAGATCGGTGAAACCGCAAGTTAATTAAGGGTTTGGGCACCAAGAAAGGCGATTTAGCTCTTGAGGGTCCTGTAGCAACTGAGGGAGGTCAGTAAAGTCTTGGTTTGTCGACTTCATTTCCTTAAGGTTATCTAGAAGGTTGAGTCATGTCATAGTAGCCCTCATCTCATGTTTACCTTGGGAAATCCGATGAAAGTTGGTTGATATGGGAGGAGGTATTACGTAGGGAAAGCTAAACAGAATGCCCCTCAACAAGAAAAACCCAAAACTCAACCTCCTAAGGAAAAGAGTAAACCTAAGTATCCTTGTCTTATCTATGACGAGGATCATTACGCAAGAGAATGTCCACATCATATCAATGTCAATCATTTTCTCAAAGGCACTTCAAATACACCTATTGTTTTAACATGCCATTTTCCTCCTCAGGAAACCCAAATGGTTTCACAAAATGAATCCTCTTCCTCAATGATGATGCGTCAAGAGATTGTTTTGGTGGCCATACAAGCCAAAGACTATAGTCCTCCTGTTCTAGTTCTCAGACAAGTCAAGAGACCAAGTTATGGTAGAGTGATCAAAAGTCCTCCAAAAGGTGTTATTTGTAGGTCATCTTTCGGTCCACATGCTAGGGTTGCTAAAAATTATATATTGTAGAAACTTTGGCTCAATCTCCTTTTATAATGTCAACCCTCAAAGTTTTTCAAAGTTTCCTTGTGCAACGAAAATCTCTATTGTCAACTATCGATGGAATAGATCCATCAGATTCGAGTATAATAGTAGTTTATTTGGAGAATCATGTACTAAGGCTCCCAACATTTTAGATCCAAGTTATTGAAAATAATTTTTTCATACTACTATAGACGAAGGAGCCTCAACATGCATCATGGATTTAAATAGTCACCTACTACATTGAAATTTTTTGACAGTAGTGGGTTTAAACCTTATGGAATCTTAAATGCATTGCCCATTGAATTAGTAGGTAAAATAATAACTTTCGAGGTAGAATTCATTGATGGAACTCTCGACTATAACCTTCTTTTACTTGGTCGTAATTGGAATTATGCTATGTGTACATTAGTCTCTATCTTTCTTCACGTACTTCATTTCCCTCATAAAGGGAATATAGTCACGGTAGATGATATTTCCTATTATTATTTTGATCCACGTTTGACTGGCAATGTGCCTTTCATAGGTAAAACTTCATTTCTTACAATAATGTTGGTGTAGGTCTTTTAAAAGATTCATCATTAATGGGAAATTTTCGACTCCCACCACCTAAGGTTTCTCCTCTTGTCACTCCAATTAATATGATTTTGATCAACACTAGTGGACCCCTTGAATCATATGATCCTTCGGTAGTTCCTAGTCCATTACAATAGGAAATTTTTATCGACCAAATGCCCCTTAGTCCAATTAAATCTTCTTATGAAGTGATACAATTGGACTTTGTGGTTGCTACTAAATATAATGACTAATGAACACCATATTAGGTCAATATTCTCAAACCTTTTGTCTTATTTACACCTCATCTCCCAATCCTTTTGATGATATTTTTCCTACTAATGAAAGTATCATGGAGATTATGTCTTTAAGAGAAACACCATGGGATGATAATCATCATTGTTCTTCCTTTCTCCCTAAGCTCGAAACTATTGAGAATCATTTTGAAAATTTTGTTTTACCTGAGATACTCAGTGACCCTCAAACTCCCTTTCTAGTCTCTGATGTTTTATCAAAAGGGAATTTAGGAAAAATATTGGTAACCATGCCTATTGACATCTTGACAAAACCCGAGATTATGGAAAATGTTCATATAGGTGCCTCTTGTTCTTCTAAAGAAATTCAAACTTATATGGCCTTATTCAAAGAATTTCATAATGTTTTTCCTTGGTCTTCGAAGAAATGCTTGGTATTGACCCACAGATCGCTATTCATGAGATTAAGACATACCCTGATGCTAAACTGATTCGGAAAAAGCTTCATCCACTGCATCCACAAAAAGTTGTTGTAATTAAAGATGAAGTTGAAAAACTTCTAAAAGTAGGTTTTATTTATCTAATACCTCTGACTGATTGGATTTCCAACATTGTTCTAGTTACGAAGAAACAAGGTACAATCTGTGTATGTTTTGATTTAGGGATATCAACAAGGCTTTCCTAAGAGATAATTATTTAACCCCTTTCAATGAGCAGATTATCGATGATTGTGCTAGAAGTGAACTCTTCTCCTTCATGCACTACAACAAAACATGCAATTTGCGCCAGATTTAGCACCAGATTTTAGTGCATTTTTTTTCAATTGGGATGAGCAGCCTGGTGCTAAATCTGGCTCTACTGTACAATTTTTAAAGCGTCCTTTTTTGCACCAAATTTTGCATCTTTTTTACGCCAAATTTTCCATCATTTTTTGCATCGTATTTTGCACCAAGATTTTCATTTGGTTTTACAACAAGTTTTGCTTCTAGTTTTGTGCCATTTTTTGCATCTATTTTTGCATCATTTTTTGCTTCCTCTTTTGTGGAATTCTTTGCTTCTAGTTTTGTGTCATAATTTACATCGATTTTTACACCATCTTTGGCATCTGATTTAGTGCCTTTTTTACATCCAGTTTGTGCCAATTTTTGCATCTGGTCTTGTGCCATTTTTTGCTTCTAATTTTGTACTTATTTTTACATCTATTTTTGTGCCAGTTTTTCTCCCTTTTCTTACACCATTTTTTCCATCCAATTTTGCACCATATGTTGAATCTAATTTAGTGTCAAATTTTGCTTGCATTTTTGCACCATTTTTTGCATCCACTTTTGTGTTTTATTTATCTCCCTTTTTTGCACCATATTTTGCATTTAATTTTGCATCATTTGTTTCATCCAATTTAACATCATTTTTAACATCGTTTCTTGCATCCAATTTTGCATCCTTTTGAGCATCTAAATTTGCATCCTATGTTGAACCATATGTTGCATCCACCTTTGCATCCCATTTTGTGTCTATTGTTACATTCAATTTTAAGCCATTTTTTCGTCTACTTTTGCATTTGTTTTTGCACCAAGTTTTGAATGATTTGTTGCACTTCATTTTACATTCAATGTTGCATCTCAATTTGCATCCAAATTTGAGCCATTTTTATGCCTATTTTTATGCCCATTTTTTCTTCTTTTTGTGTCCAATTTTGCACCATTTTTTATGTCCAGATTTTCATCCTTTTTGGCTTCCAAATTTGCATCCTTTTTTCTACCACATTTGCATCTCATTTTGCACCTAGATTTTAGTTTGAATTTTCATCTAGTTATGTATCATTTTTGACATCCTTGGTTTCACCCTTTTTTAGTCCCATTTTGCATCTTGTTTTGTGTCTTTTCTTACATCCTT